>WBNM01010530.1:79269-102562 GCA_013399055.1 Ramphastos sulfuratus | reverse complement strand
GATACTGTGATACTGTATTAACATAATGTTGTATATTAAGCATTGGTCATTATACAATACCCTAATACCATATCAGTGATCCTGCTAAGGAAGCATTTATAAATTGATTTCCCAGTGGTAATCAGAAACAGTTCTGTAGAACTTCTTCTGGACCTGAGTAAGGCATTTGACTCTGTCCCACATGACATCCTGGTCACCAAACTGGAAAAGCATGGACTTGATGAGTGGAGCACTGCTGNTTTGCAGTGAGGGTGGTGAGACACTGGCACAGGTTGCCCAGGGAGGTTGTGGCTGCTCCCTCCTTGGAGGTGTTCAAGGCCAGGTTGGACGAGGCCTTGAGTAACCTGTTCTAGTGGGAGGTGTCCCTGCCTATGGCAGGAGGTTGGAACTGGATGAGCTTTGAGGTCCCTTCCAACCTTACCACTCTATGATTCTATGATAAATAAATGTAGTTCTAGTGGTGTAAGAGCCCAAACTTCAGACTGCAGGGCAAAAGAAGATCATGTATTGTTTAGTGAATCCCTGCAACCTTTTTTTTCTTCCTTTTTTTTTTTTTTTCACTATATTCCTTCATCTCTCAAGCACATCTGGTGTTTTAGGAACATTGTATTCAACAGTGGTAGAAGGACACCGGGGCCAAGAATAACAAATGAAAAATGAAAACACTGGAAAACACTGGGGCCTAATGCTGATCTCATATGTGTGTAAATCAGAGAGATTCCAGCAAAACCTTTGGGGCCACACCAGTGAAATAGTTGTGCCTGATTCAGGAGAACTGTAGAGCCCAGTAATTTTCACCAACTGAGGCTCACTGTCAGCCCTGAAGTTCTCCTGTTCCGCTGGGAAATGTTACTGCAGAAGAAGTTCTTTACAGTGAGGGTGGTGAGAGTCTGGCACAGGTTGCCCAGGGAAGTTGTGGAGCACAGAATCTCCGAATCTGATCGAAGATCACATTGGGTGATTCTGTGCTCCACAACCTCCCTGGAGGTGTTCAAGGCCAGGTTGGATGAGGCCTTGAGCAACCTGTTCTAGTGGGAGGTGTCCCTGCCTATGGCAGGGGGTTGGAACTGGCTGAGCTTTGAGATCCCTTCCAACCTTACCATTCTATGATTCTATGATCTTTAAAGGAGCTTCTCACCAATCTCACCAGTGTCTAGGAAGCAACAAAGCTCCAGCAGAAACGCAGAAGTAGCTCCTGTGCCTGTGCCACGTAACGTAAAGATCCCTCTCAAACCAGGCTAAACATGATGCTTCCATCTGCATTTTGCAGCACATGGAGGACAGGAGTTTAACTGCAAGCCAATGTGTATTTTGCATGTGGTTACTGGATTAGTGCTTGTTTGCTCTTAAGCCCTTTAAAGGCAGAGGAAGGCTTTCTACTGACTGAGGGGTGAGTTCTCCTCCACGACATGACCTGAATAATGCACAGCATTGAACTTTGTATTGCCTCTCTTGACCCGAGGCATTGCCATAACCACAGACTTGGAAGGTTGGCAATTCCACTAAACAAAGTGTCTGTAAAATGTAAACAGATCTCAGCTGCAGCCTGACAAAATTGTTTGAAAACCACCTAGTCCCCTTTTGCTCCTGGGGGGATCCTAGCAGACAGGAACGTTGCAGCTATAAATGTCTGTATGGAAACCGATTTGGAGCCTGAACATTTTCTTTTCCCTCGGAACTCCGCAGCAAGAAAGTAGAAAGGGCATTCAAGACAGAAACCAAAGAACTGCATTAAATTTCCACTATAAAAATAAATGATTTAGTCCATGCACTTTCCCAGAGCTAAATCATACCAAATGAGGACCATCATAAAAACATGGGTGTTCCTCTTCCTGGAGACATGATGCCAAAACATCAGTAAACTTGGTTTGATTGTCAGGTGCTGCTGTTTGATATTCAGCCCATTGTATTTTTACCTCCTTAAACAACTTCCCTCCTATTTCAAATATCTGTGGGATCTCCCCCTCCCCTGCTGTCTTCCTTCAGGGCTGCTGTAAAGCTAACAAGAGGACTTTGTGGGTTTGAAGGGGCTTTGCAGGAGGTACTGACTTTAGCTATCCTCCACAGGCTTTGCTTTTAAAACATTTTGCAAATTACGTCTTTCACTGCCTTGCAGTCAGTGCTGCTCGAGTTGTCTGCGGTCCATCGGCACTAAGGGACAAAGCAGCCCCAAGGGCATGGTGCCCCAGGTTCTGCCTTACAAAAATCTCTCCCTAATTGTCTCTTCTGTCCTTTAGGTGAGGATGCCCTTTCAGTGTCCACTTTGCCAGGAGTGATGCTACTTGCTTCGTAAACAGAGGAATAACCTACTCGGGCTTGCCTCTTGTTTGACTTTGTATTCGGTGACCATGAAGCCAAACAGCAGCTAGAATGGCTGACCTTAAAATCCAAAGTTCAGAAAGGAGCACTAAGATCTTGATGGTTTCATATTACTGGCTCCTGTGTCTTTCATTGATTAGAGGTTTTACAACCGATAGCAGGCTTCAAGGTTTATTTGGCAACTTTGTCAGGAGGGCAGAGGTGGGGAAGGGAGAGAGTAAACAAGGCTGAGGGTTTGTTTTATTTATATTTAGTGTGTGACATTAAGGTGGGAATAAACAAAGGTGGCAGAAGAGAAAGCCATTAACACACCATCTCCAGGTCTACCCCTCAGCTTGTGATTGTGTCAGGAGGTGGGGAGGTGCTGGGGGGAAGGCTGCAAGGAGAAAGGGCACGAGAGGAAATTTGGAAATCGTTCTTTGTAGAGGATTTTATGCGCTTCCTGCAAAAGGGATTCAAATCCAGTGCAGCAAACGAGAGTATCCTGAGTATTATTGATTAGTCTGTGTGAGTAATACACAACTGTGTCTGAGCTTCAAATTCTAAGTCCTTGGAAAAACATCATAGGGGTGAAACACCACACAGGGAACGTTGCTGCATTTGTTCACAGCCTGCAAAATGTGCCCATGGCAGGATCTGCTGCCAGGATCAGAGTCAGGAAGGACTCCACTCAGGCAAAGAGGAACACCAGGAAAAATAGCAATACAGAAAGGGATGAGAAGGGTAGATCCTTATTCTTTCCCAATTCCCAAGGGCTAGATTCAGAGGAGATTTCCAGAAGAAAAACAAAGGGCTATAGAAGTGAGAGTTTTCACTACACGAGCTTTCCAAACTTCACCCTGGAAAATGGCTTTCAAGGCTGCCAGGCACAGCAAGGGTGAGAAACACTGCTGAGGCCAAAGTCAGATAAAGACCAAGGCTGTAAGCATTGAAGTCGGTACAAATATCCGCAAAGAAAACTAGATAGCACACGTTGAGGTTCAGAAGGATCACAGAAGGTGTTTTGGTAATCACTGGAGGACTCAGAAAAATTAAAATAAAAGGAAAAAGAATGTCTGTCGTGGCTCTGTGAAAGAGCATGCAGGGAGCCTGCCTGGCTGCGTGTGTGGGCACGCATCTGCTTGCCTCCTACCCCACTGATGCTGCAAAAGCTTCAAGTATCAGTCTGTCTTCAACTAATGGGAGAAAAAGAGAGCATGAAGCAACCTGTAATTTCTGTAGGCTGTGGCTGAGGTGTTAAAGAGGGGGGCAGTGTATACTGGAATGCACATAACCCTTCTCTAACCCCTCACACCTTCTTGTGTAGAAGATAAGGATTGACACACGAGTTATTTGTCTACTTGAGCTCTCAAAGAGCTCAAGGGTCTGCCACTCAGGCTGGAGTTTGACAGAGCTCCCTACTTCTTGAGCTGTATCTTCTCCTGCCAGGCCTGTGGTTAATTAGTATTCTCAATCTATTTTTCCAGTGCAAATGTTTGACTAAGGAAGACAAAATCCAACAAGACCAAAAAAGACCATTCAGGCTTCAGAAATTATTCTCCAAAGAGGACATGGTTTCAATGCTCTACATCCTCCCTTTGAGAGCCAAAGCAAGGCTGGGCTATGAGGATTTCTGGGAATTATCAGTTTCAGCTGGTGCTCAGGAGGTGAGCTGGGACTCCCTACAGGTAGATCCACCTCTATTCTATTCCCACTCTGACTGTGGCTTTCCACAGCATTTAGAAAAGCTGAAGAACACTCATTTCTTGCTTAGCATCTGTCCTGGCCTTGCAGAGAGAAGTGGTGGTTTTCTCCCAAGGACAGACAGAAAACTCACACTTAGTCAGACCCCACAAAACTGAAGAGCCTGTGCTCCAGACTCCCACTATCAATCTGAACACACAGAAGATTATTTCTTCATTGTTTCTCACACTCACACCCCTATGATCATTTTCACCTGCGTTAATGCAGACTGCCGACAGCTCAAAACTCTCCAACAGTTCAAGAGGAAGGAGTTGAGAGAACGACAAAACCACTCAGAAATCTGTGAAATATAACCTATGAGGAAACCACAAAGGAATTTTTGTTTTCTTAAATATAGAGAAAGCTGAACAGAGACATGATAACAGTCCTCAAAAATGTAAACGACTGCAGCAAAGAGGAAGGAAATTATCTCTTCTCTCCCACGTGGAGAGGATAAGAATAACAGGCTAAAATTGCAGCAGGGATGGGTTTTTATTAGATATTAGTGAAACCATTTCTAGCTGTTAGGATGGTGTCACTGAAGCACTGGGATAGGCTGCCTTGGAAGTCTCCTCATCTGAAACACCTGAAGTAGGCTGAAGGGATGTCTGTGCTAAAGGGACAGGTAACACTGACCCACTGTGCTCTTGCAGCGGAAGAAGGAATCGCTGACTCCTTACAATCTCTTCTCACCTTGCTTTCCTGTCATTTAATGTGTAATTGGATAAGTACATGTTTACTTGTCACCCTCTGGGAGAATTTTAGAAGTGTTACTTGCATCTTTCTGTTGTCTCCAGAGCCTTCCTTTAGATTATTCCTCTCCCAAACAGAGCTATGCTCTGTGCTTCTCTCCTACAAAAGGCAGAGCTGGCCCTGCTACCCTGGAGCTATAACCCTACCCTTGACTGAAAGGCAACAGGAGTAATGTTCCTAAAGAGAATACAAAAACTGAGCTTTTGGCTACCTAGTTGCTTGCCTTCAGTTTTGCAGCAGCATGCACTACAGCCTTACTTTAAAGACCACCACCAGTGAAACACATCAAATAGGACCTGTGACAAGTGTGGTTAAGCAGGGTGCCAGGGACCTGGGTGTCGCAGGCAGCTGTGTCAGGTAATCCTTTCAGTAAACTCAGCAACTATTCAGTAGCTTGTCCTTGCTACTCTGGCTGGCTTCTCCAGAACATCAGCACTTAAGCAGCCAAGAACCTTCCTTTAGTTTCTAACCTAGCATTTTTTCTTGGACAGTTTATTAATTAGTTCCTGTGCTAATGCTGTGTGCTGGTCTAAGNGGGTAACTCCCTAAACCTACATCATGCTGCATTTCTGTCTCCCCAGAGTTTTGCAGTTCAGTTGGTTTGCAGCTGGCATCAGTGTCCTTCTTGGTTTCCATTCTGTAAGGCTACACATGTCAAGCTTTCCTCATATCCTCTTAGAGAATCATGTGAATACAGCCCTGATAGGTCAGTAGCACACTTCTTTCCTTACACAGCAAAGAGGAGAGTCAGAATTACAGGCTAGAGAAAGGGTGTCTTACAATGAAAACTGCATCCCAGCCACTTTTGTAACACGAGATCTGGGCCTGGGAAGGGTGAAAAAGTGAAGCTGCCCTGTAAGTTCTTCTGTTAGAAGTGTAGTCATGCTATAGAAACTCTTGCCACCTTGTGCTAGATCTGGGCCTGGATCTGAGAAAGGTGAGGAAGAGCAATTCTTGCACCAGTCTTCATGTAGCCTGCTTCCTGCTGCTTACAGACTCTGCTGGGTAGTGCTGAAGCCCAAGACCTGCAGCCCTTCTTCCCATGTTGCCTTTGCAGAGGCCAGCCACATTGGTGGCACCAGCACTGCCATGCCATGCTTACACACTCAGCAGCAATGCTGTTTGAACCAGCTTGTCCCCACCCTTCTCCACTCCCAGCTGCTTTTTCCATTTCCCCACGGGCACCCTCCCTGCTGCCAGAGTAAGTATTTGTGCAGTTATATGCTGAACCAGGTCAGAGAGCTGGTCCCAGCCAAAAAAATAGCCTGCAACTCTTTTTATTTTATTTTTAATTTTTTTTTTCCAGTTGGAAGAAGTTCTCCTGTCTGGTTTCTAGGGTGGCTGCACAAGCACTTTGGCTGGCATAAGGGAGGGAAGAGGATGGTGCTGGAAATAAGTGACACTGGAAATAAGTGCTCCTCCCAGGTGAGTGTGGCTGATCCAGAGAGCCCCCCTTCCACTCTCAATGTGGGCTGATCTCTCAAGGAAAATCACATACTTGGTCTTCATCATGCCCAAGATGCTCCTCACTCTCCTTCCAGGGAACACTCCTCTTTTCCTATCCATCTCTAGTATGTATCACCAGAAGGACTCTCCAATCAATCAACGTGCCTCAGAAGAGCCAGCAGAAGTGGGAGCTCTCCCACTTGTGTTATAAAAAGACTAGAAGGGAGCTCGGGGGCTGTTGAGTCAAAAACCAGTGAGTGCTGTCACTCAATGCTGCCACTCATGTCAAACAATCCCTTTTAGAAGCTGGGCTGCATTTGCTATGCCATAATCTTTGGCCCATCACAATGGTGCATTCTTGCATTGTAATTAACAGCTACTAGAAAGAGGGTTTGAAAAATGCAGTTCTTTGTAGCTGAATCTCTGACAAGTCAAACTGTGGTCACTGAGGCACTCCTTTCTTGGGCAGCTATTACGCCTCAAGCTAAAATAAACCCACTCCCCTCTCATGTGTTTTGGCTCTGAGCTTTGCTATTAGTGACATAAATAATTTCAAAGAGATATTTTATTATTTCAACTTTTCTCATTCTAATGTGTTTGGCTTCAGATGCTTCAAGGGAGGCTGATACAGACATTACTGCTGATACGCTCTGCAGAAAGACTTTGTCGCCTTGTCCTGGGAGAGGGCAGTGATTGGAGTGTCTGCAGGGACATGAAGGGTACCATAACTTTTGATTGATTTCTGTAGGTATTCTGAGGACATAGTGCAAGCTTATTACTCTTTGCAGTACTTCTCAAAAAGAGGCCCTGACATAGCATTGAGATATACTAAGAAAAAGTACTTTCAAAAAGGACATTATTATGCATCACACACTCTTGGCTGAGATTTGTGCACTGGTGATATTGACCTACTAAATAAAATTCTAGGCACTTCATTTTTGTCTGACCAGGTTATCCAGCCCCTCTACTTTACCCTGGTGAGGCCACATCTGGAGTAGTGTGTCCACTTCTGCCCCCACCCCAGCTCAAGAGGGACACAGAACTGCTCAGAGAGTCCAGCACAGAGCCACAAAGATGATGAAGGGAATGGAACAGCTCTGTTATGAGGAGAGCCTGAGGGAGCTGGGGCTGTGCTGCTTGGAGAAGAGGAGACTGAGAGGTGACCTCATCAGTGTTTATCAATATGTGCAGGGTGAGTGCCAAGAGGCTGGAGCCAGGCTCTGCTGGGTGATGCCCAATGACAGCACAAGGAGCAAGGGTGGAAGCTGAGGCATAGGAAGTTTCATTGAAACATGAGGAGGAATTTTTTCCCTGTGAGGCTGACAGAACACTGGAACAGGCTGCCCAGGGGTGTTGTGGAGTCTCCTTCTCCGGGGATATTCAAGACCTTCGTGGATGTGTTCCTGTGTGATCTGCTGTAGGTGATCCTGCTGTGGCAGGGGGGTTGGACTGGATAAGCTTTCAAAGTCCCCTCCAGCCCCTGACATTTTGTGATTCTGTGATTCTGTAATTCTGTGACTACTAGAAGATAATTTGGACAGGTTTTTATGCTTATGGCACATAAAGGAACTCAAAAAAACTTAGGCCAGACTTCTTGGGTTGTTTGCTAGAAGCAAGTTGACAAAGGATCCGCACAACATGAAATCTTTTTAACTCCCCAGAATTCCTCAGTGGATGCAGTGGGTACCCACACAATGTGAGTTACCCATTAATAACCAATACTTATTTACAGACTGATCAATCATAGCATCCTTTTATAGTCTACACCAAGAAGAGTCAATTATATGTTAGCATTTGTACAACAGCATAGTTATGGGGAGGTTTTAGTTAAACTATCTCCAGAAGNTGGATGATCTCTTTGGGTTCCTTCCAAC
Organism: Ramphastos sulfuratus; assembly: GCA_013399055.1. Lineage (NCBI taxonomy): Eukaryota > Metazoa > Chordata > Aves > Piciformes > Ramphastidae > Ramphastos > Ramphastos sulfuratus. Next base: position 94,448 of record WBNM01010530.1, on the reverse strand, counting down.
CCCTGACATCCTGTGAGCCTGTGATCAGGAGAACAAGTCAATAGCAGCAGCAAATGTCTGCCTTTGGGGTTAAATCCTCCTTACATTAAAAGAGAAAGAGAAAGAAAAAGATGAAAAAGAAAGAGAAAGAAAGAAAGAGAAAGAAAGAAAGAAAGAAAGAAAGAAAGAACAGAACTCAACAGGTGATGAAGAGGAGCAACCAGTAGCCTTTCCCCCCTCATCGACATTCATCTCTAGGACTCAGTCACTTTGGTGATAACAAGACACAGGGATCTTAATTTCCATTCAAAACCAGGAACTGTGAAGAAGAGTTTTAGTTGTATCAGCATCATGGTTCCTGACAGGCTTTCAGCCTTAGGCAAGAAAGTGAAGTTTAAGTGAGCTGTATTCTAGCCCTGTGTGACACTAGCCTGGTCCCTAAATGCATCTCAGAGCTTTAGCTCGTAGATCTGTAAGTTAAAAAGCAAAAAGAACAAGGGAAGCAAGCTGTTTGAGTGGAGTGCAGAGAGGCTGCAGTCATCAGTATTTTGCAGTGAACTTGCAGTGCTAAGCAGTGGTATTTTCAATGCAAAACAAGGCCTTCTGCTGGGAATCATCAGTGTAACAGGATCCTCTACTGGCAGACTTGTCAGCACTTTCAGTCAGGCTGGACTACCAGAACAGACGTTTGGACAGACTATTTAAGCAGAATTAGCTTAGCACAAATTGTCTGGGCTACTGTCACTACAGAAACTGTCCTTCAAAAGCAAACATGCCTACCTGATCTGTGAGTAGCAGAGTTGCTCTAGGATCTAGAGAACTGTGCTAGATTTTCTGCCTGAGGGTTCCACCTAACAATAACAACATGGTTTTCTACAGTGGGAATTGATTTTTGGCTGCATATGTTTCCATTCCAGTCTCCTTTTTAGTTGTTTTTAACTTCAGCAAAAAACAAGATTTGATTTCAGCTAGGACCAGACATATCAAATTCAACTTAAAAAAAAAAAAAGCAAAAAAACTGTTCTGGAGGGGAAAGGAAGGGAAAGGAAAGACATTTTGGCTGGGAAGAAAAATGAAAAGATTATATAACGAGAGTGATGTGCATATTGGATGTGAGCTCTAAGGACATGGCAGCAGCAGCAGCAGCTAGCAGGCACAACTTTCTGCACCTAACCTCTTCAACCATTGTTTTTCCTCTGCTGTGCAGTGGTGAGAGAAGAGGTCAGGCTGGGTGCTGTGGCTGCACAGCCCATGCCAGGAACCTCTTGGTACACTGGCTGCATCACCGCATCCCAGCCCAAGTGAGCTCATGAGGCTCAGCTGGACTTAGAGAGGTAGCACAGACGTGTAATGAACACGACCGTCACAGCGAGGCTAAGAGGGACTCTTGTTCCGTGGACTGCCTGGACAATGAAGAATGGGTGTGCCACCCCCTCTCCCGCTCCCCAGCTGATGCCAAGACGGGCGGCCAGCCGCTGGCAGATGAATAGCAGGTCTGTTCCAGCGGCTGCCTTCCTGCGCCGGCAAAGGCAGAGTCTCCGGCAGCGCAGAGTGCCCTGCTCCGTGCTCCGTCTGCAGACGAAGAGACCTGGAGGCAGGAGCATGGCCTCGGAAGGGGAGAGCATCAATCTTCAAGTGAGTCCATCTTGGGGAAATACCCATGGGAGGGAGACATGGGAGGAAAGATCCCCGGGCTGGGAGAATATCCACTGATCCTATCGTGTGCTGCTCAGCTTTGGCAACCAACTGCACTCGAAAACTCAGCGCTGCTTTTTTTCCTGCTTTGACGAAAAGCTAGCGGCAGGATCTCTGCCTTGTCCTGCCAGAAGCTGTTATGAGCCTTCTTCCAGAAGGGTCAGGGTATTGCCAGAAAGAGCTTGTCGTGAGGGAGACACACCAAACAGGTGACTGACAGCCACTGATTTATTGCAATTAAACCTGCTCTCTCCTTCCAACACAGTCAAATTACAGGTCTGGATGCTGGTTGGGAAAATGCTGTTGCACAACTAATTAAACTATGAAACTATTGGGAGAGATAAACCCAAACCTGCACACAAATTGCTCCTAAAAGGAAGATCTCCCACAGCTACCCAGGGTATACAAATATATACACAAATATATATGTATCTATACCCACCAAGGTGGGGCGAGATGTGTGTGTGGGGTGAGATTCCTTAGGTTCCTTCTAAAGGGGAGAAGCTCCGAGCTGCAAAGGCTGCTCCTGTGGAGCAAGAGCAGGAGCAAGAGCAAGAGCGAGAGGGAGAGCAAAAGGGAGCACTCCTCTCCACAGCACAACTCCCTTCACACCTCTCTGGCTCTGGCTGTGGTCAATTGCTCAGTTAGTTAGAGGGAAGGTTTCTCCAAGCAAGCAGAAGAATTCTAGACTAAGGGACAAAAAGAGACAAAAAGCTGAGAAAGATTCAGCTCCTCACAAGCCTCACCTCGAGATCTCACCTGAGCTGGGGTGGGGGCGGTTACAAGTGCCACAGAGCTACCTTTTGGTGGAAGGAGAGGCAGAAGTTAGCCTTCAGCCCTCAGGAGGAGGCAGCACATACTTCACAAGCCACAAAGGTCTGAGCCCTTCCTCATCTTGCAGGGAGGTGGTGGAGTTACCCACCCTGGCTGTGTTTAAGGATGGTTTGGATGTGGTGCTTAGGGATATGGTTTAAGGTGAATCTTGTAGAGTAGGGTCCTAGGTTGGGCTTGGTGATCCTGAGGGGCTTTGCCAACCTGCATGTTTCTGTGTTTCTTTGATCTTACAGAGCCTCTCTGTGTTTGACAGAAAGTGCTCCCAATCTGGAGAGGAGGAAAAGAGCTAAATACAGCAAAGGCTGGGGCAGAGGCCAGGGTTTCCTTTGCAGCACTTAAAGAGAAGCAAAACTCCACAGTGAAGCTTTTTCAGTTCTCTGTGTTCCTCTTCTGGGTGTTTGTGCTTTTTAAGCAGGGTGTTTTGTGTGCTCAGCCTGTGTTCTAGGAAAGGATAACTGCTCAAGGATTTGGAAAGAGAAACTCTAAGAGATGAAATGGAATCAAAAGCCCAGGTCACAAACAGCCATTGAACTTCAGAAGTTCAGGTCCAGATCCGTACTTCAGATAGCTCTGGAGAAGAGGAGAATATAAAGCATTGTGCTAAGAGCACAGGTTCCAGCCCTGAGTAGGCTGACAGCAGGGTGCAAGTTTTGCAGCTGATTTTCCTGTCTGCAATGGTCTTAAGCCACCCTTAGACTTGAAAATGGGCAAGTCTTCCTAAGGGGCTCAGTGCCAAAGAAACTAAAATGGGAAGATTTGTGCCCTTGGAAATAATCAGGATAATTAGCTTTAACTGGAAAGAAGGACCAAGAATACCTGTGGAATGTGTCTCCAGTTGCACAGGAGAGGTGCACAGCAGCTTTTGAAGACTCAGGAGCAGTTATGCTGAGATAAGAGAGCTGAGAACTGAGGAAGATACACAGGTAGCTGTGACAGCTGGTGAAAATGCACTCTGTTTAGAACTGAGGAAGAGAGGGGTTAGGCTCTCCTAGAACTAGATAATAACTGGAAAACACAGAAATCAGTAAGCCAGGTACCTGGGGGCAAAGGGCAGAGGACAAGAAAATGATGCTAAATAAAAAGTCAAATTAACTTCTTGTTTATTAAACCTTCCACTCAATGGGAAGTTTCAGGTCTATCACAGGTTTGAAGCCCAGGTTTCACAGATTAAAAAAAAAAAAAATCAGTTTTGCCTATTAAAATGCTCATAAACTTCTAAAAAAGTTTAGGTTTCTCTCTTTCAACCTTTCTCAAAGCAAAGAGTGAAAAGTGATGACCCTCATCACCTCGAACCTTTACAGTAGTGAAATGAAGAAGCCCAGCAGGTCAAAGTTTCCTTGAGTGACAGAAGTGAAAGGCACAGCCCTCTCTGTTCCTAGAGCAGAAGGTGTGCAGTGTTTCAAACCACCTCTGCACAGGCTGCCAGAAGCAAAATCACATCACTGGGATTTTCTTTGCAACAACACATTGCAGGAGTTTTGTGAAGCCAGATAGTACAAAATGTAGGTTAATGCACACAGATCCTTGCATGCTAATGCACAGGAAAGATACAGTGCTAGCAGGGGGGGAAAGAGCTTTACATACAACTACACAGTGTGACAGACACACTCAGCCCCTAAGCAAAACCAGCAGTGTGTTGGTTCAGACTCCAAAGGAGGCAAAAAACCTCAGCCATAAATGGAGCAAGTTTCACTCTGTTCTCTGAATGCTCACAAAGGAGCAGAGTGACACAGTGAGCATCCATGCATGAGAGCTTGGAACAGCATGGCTGTGATTACCAGGTGAATGGCCAGTGGCTTTTCCAAGACTCATAGATCAAGAAACAAAGCAAGCTGTGGGTACAATGAGTCTCATGCTTACCTTTCCCACTGCATGCAATACAAGCCAACCCCTTTATCCCATAAATATGACAGCCTAAGTGAGCCTTATTTTGAGCTCTACCAGCTAAAGAGCACAGTTGCATGGCAGTGATCTCCCTCTGAGCTGGGACACCTCTCAAGGTTGCTCCTTGAGGCAGAGAGACCTTTTACCAGTGGCAGATCTTTGGTAAGCAACCAATCTTGCACATAACCTTGTAGTACAGTAACTTTGACTTGTGCCTTGGTAACTTTGATTTTGTCTTGGTAATTTTGATTTTGCCTTGGTAACTTTGATTTGTGCCTTGGTAACTTTGATTTTTGTCTTGGTAATTTTGATTTTGCCTTGGTAATTTTGATTTGTGCCTTGGTAACTTTGATTTTTGTCTTGGTAACTTTGATTTGTGCCTTGGTAACTTTGATTTTGTCTCAGTAATTTTGGTTTTGCCTCGGTAACTTTGATTTTGCCTTGGTAACTTTGATATTGCCTTGGTAATTTTGATTTTGCCTTGGTAACTTTGATTTGTGCCTTAGTAGTTTTGAAATGTTGTTCAAATCGTTGTGCAGTACAGTAATAGAGTGACCCTTGCCATTGAACTTGGTCAAGCTGCTCTTCTACAACTTAATTGAAAGCACTTTCACTAAGCTTTGGTGATGATCCTTTAAGTGGTCTAAGTCACTTGCAACAAATTGGCATAGTTGGAGGAATCTTCAATCAGGATTTGTGACACTTAGCTGAGACAAGCTGAGGGTCCTGGCAATGACATGAGTGGACAGGAGGAGCAATTAGTGGTGGAGGAAAAAAAAAAAAGAGAGAAGTCTTTCAGTTGGAAGTGCAGGGGAAAGCTTCTTTTGAGTCCCTACTCTGAGCACTGAAAGCAGAGCAGATGTCTTCTTGGAAGTTTCCAGCTGTGGGTTTTCGAAGAGCTTGTGGGAATGTGCACTGCACACTCTGAGGTGGTAATGCATGAATCCTCCTCAAAGAGTTCCTGGATAGAGTTGCAGGAAGAGACATGAAGCTTAACTATGATACGATACAGGAACAGGAATCTTTATTTATGGGAAGAGGGTCTTGTGTTCAAAGCCATTGCATGGTACCTACATGTCCAGGCTAGACAGGTAACCACAGAATGAAAAGAGCTGAGCCTCTGGCCTTGCATCAAAGGGAGCTAGGAGAGGCAAACAAGATTTAAGAAGGCTCTAAGAACAGATTAGTCCTCTACTTCTTTGCTTATCCTAAAGCATAAGGACAGGAGCTCACTCAGCAAACTGAAAGTCTCCACACTAGCAGCCTCCCTCACCCGGCGTGCCATCAGCCTGTGCAGTTTGCTGTCTCCTGGAGCAGGTTAGAAAGTCAAATATTGGAGCAAGCATTGAGAAGAGTTCAAGAGGTCCAGTAACAATATTTAGAGTTATGCAAGCTAAAATGGTACTTTCAAATCCCATAAGCCAGTAACAGAATAAAAATAAATATGCTTTCTAGTTCCCTGCCAGCTGTGACACAACTGGTGACCAGACTGCAACCAGTATAGTGCACTAGAGAAATTAGACACCAACTGGCCATAAGTGAAACCCAGGACTGCTTTTTTACCAGCAAGAAGATCTCCCCATTAATCTACTTTCACCCTCACAAAAATTCCCTTGTTTCAAAGGAATTTTCCAGCTCTGACTTCTAGGAAGACCAACAAAACCTCAAACTGTGCACACTGATGCTAAAAGGAAATGGTGCTAAATGGAAAAAAAAAGCCAAAAACCAAGAAGTCACGAGGCTGTAGGGCAGCCTCACTGGGTCCAAGCCTGCCAGCCAAGTGGCAAGACAAAATTAAAAACTCAAATTCAAATATTTGAAATTAAGTTTACTTATTTAAGGAAAAACCTGTAGCATGAATTCATTTGAGTGGTGCCTTTTTCTTCCCAGGCACCTCTGTGGCTTCCAAGCGAAGCTTTCACCTTCTTCTACTGAGCATCTGCCATTGCTGAGAAACCTGGTGAGGTAAAGCAAAGTACATCCTGAGATAGCTGAGATCAGAAAAATGTTTGGGATAGAAACAAATTATATTTAAAAAAAAAAAAATCCAACAAGAAACCATCACCAATTCCTTTCTACTTTGGGAAACAAAGATTTCTAAATGAGAAGTATGGCTCTGTGGCCACACTCTGCCTGATTTATCTGCAGTTTGTTATGCTGTTATTCCCTCTCACTCCTGCCTCAACCATTCCATAGAGATTTGCAGGGGTGGGAGGAGGGAGCCATGAGGATAGTTCTTTTTAGCAGCAAGAGAGCAGTGTGCAGCTCAGCTGCTGCGGTCCCTGAGCTGGCATCCGAACACAACCCTGTTTCATTGGCAGTTTAAGCTGAAGTAGCAGACTTTGGATGGCAGCAACTGAGACAACATCCCTGCCACAACTCCCACCACAGCAGCCTGACCAGGGCAGGGGCTGAAGTCAGTAACACTCACACATTCTTGCCACAGCTCAATCTGTCAGAGCCCCGGATGAATATATGAATATTGCAGAACAGAGCACAGACTGGGGCTGATGCTGAATGGCTCCAGCGTTTCCAGTGTGTGTTTTCATATTTTCCTGTTGGTGAATGGATGTTGTGTTCTGCACAAATGGTTTTTTGAAGAGATCAGAGGCTCACAGGGTGTGAGGGGTTGGAAGGGACCTCCATGAATCATTAAGTCCAACCCCCCTGCCAGAGCAGGACCAGAGAATCTAGCACAGGTTGCACAGGAACACATCCAGACAGGGCTGGAAAGACTCCAGAGAAGGAGACTCCACAACCTCTCTGGGCAGCCTGTGCCAGTGCTCAGTCAAGAAGTTCTTCCTAAAGTTGAGCTGAACTTCCTGTGCTGTAGTTTCCATCCATTGCCCTTTGTCCTGTCCCAGGGCACAAGTGAGCAGAGGCTGTCCCTGTCCTTTCCTTCCTGACCCCCAGCCTTCAGATATTGACAGACATCGATCAGATTCAGCCTTCTCCTCTCCAGACCAAAAAGCCCCAGGCCTCAGCCTTTCCTCAGCAGATGAATGGCACCCATCTTTTTATTGCAAATGAGGCTATATATTGTGTGTTGTGTCTTTCTTTTTATAGTTTCTTACTTTGGATGAAAAGAAAAATTTACAATCCTCTGGGATGAGAAGCAGAAATAATACCTCGCCATGTAGGGTATTAGTCATGCATCAAAAGTATGAAAAGTAAACAGATCCTACACTGATTTTTTTTTTCCAGAAGCTGTTAGGTGAATACTTTGAATGCAAAATGCTTCTTCAGAAAGAAAGGCAGGTTTACAAGCAGCTTGAATGGGAAAAAAAAAAAAAATTGTAAATAATTGGGTAGCTTACTTCCAGTGCTCAGCTTGTGACCGAGTCACAGAATCACAGAGTCACAGAATTAACCAGGCTGGAAAAGATCTTTGAGATCATTGAGTCCAACCTATCATCTAACCCTTCTAATTAACTAAACTGTGGCAATAAGTGCCTCATGCAGCCTCCTTTTAAATACCTCCAGGGATGGGAACTCCACCCCCTCCCCAGGCAGCCCATTCCAATGCCAATCACTCTTGCTCTGAAGAACTTCTTCCTAACATCCAGCCTGAACCTGGCCTGGCACAGCTTGAGGCTGTGTCCTCTTCTTCTGTCCCTGCCTGCTTGGGAAAAGAGCCCAACCCCACCTGGCCACAACCTCCCTTCAGGTAGCTGTAGAGAGCAATGAGGTCTGCCCTGAGCCTCCTCTTCTGCAGGCTGCACACCCCCAGCTCCCTCAGCCTCTCCTCACAGGGCTGTGCTCCAGGCCCCTCACCAGCCTTGGTGCCCTTCTCTGGACATGTTTAGCACCTCAACATCTTTCTTAAATGGAGGGGCCCAGAACTGGACACAGCACTCAAGGTGTGACCTGACCAGTGCTGAGTACAGGGCAGAAGGACTGCCTGGCCCTCCTGGCCACACTGTTCCTGATCCAGGCCAGGATTCCATTGGCCTTCTTGGCCACCTGGGCACACTGCTGGCTCATGTTCAGCTGCTGTCAATCACCACCCCCAAGTCCCCCTCTGCCTGGCTGCTCTCCAGCCACTCTTTCTCCAGCCTGTATCTCTGCATGGGGTTGTTGTGACCAAAGTGCAGAACCTGGCACTTAGCCTTATTAAAACTCCTGGCACTGGACTGTGTCCATCTGTCCAGCCTGTCCAGGTCCAGAGCCCTCCTACCCTCTAACAGATCCACACTTGCTCCCAACTTGGTGTCATCTGACAACTCAATGATGGAGAGCTCAGTCCCCTCATCCAGATCATCGGTGAAGATATTAAACAGGACTGCAGCACCAGTGTTTCAGACAAGTAGAAAAGAGAGTTAGCTGTAGGTGTGACAGGGCCACAACGGCCACGAAGCATGTGGAAAGCCCCACTTACTGCTGGAGCTCCTGCCTCCTGCACTCCACTGTCAGTCTGGGTCTCAAGAGGCCATGCAGGGAGTGTGTTCACAACTGGGTCACACTTGGGGTTGTGGTGGGGATATTTTTGGTTTGTTTTGATTTTGTTTTTTTTTTAATTTTTAAGGTTGTGCCTTGAGGCTGTGATGTACTCACGAGTTGCTGGCTTGGGCATGCATGGGCCTGCCTGCACAGTGCCAGCCAGCTGCTGCTTGCCAGTGCTGTTGGACCTTTGCTCTCCTTCAGCTATCTCCCAGAATGGTGGCAGCTTAATGTCGCCAACTGGAAAGTGTCTCTGCTGCAGAGGGCTTCAGCAGTGTTATTTGGGCTCTGTTATTTTCAGAGTGTTATTTTGGCAGTCTGCACTGAGGAACAGGAAGAGCCTTTCAGAAAAAAATCTCAGGTGCTTCAGAAAGAGCCATTCCTGTGCTGTGCCCGGGTGGTGTGTGCCCCTCCATCAAGGAGCAAGCCTTCAAGGGTCTGAGGGATTTCTCTCACTGTGCTTTGTGTGGCCACCAGGACCGGGGAAATGACTGTCCCCATGTTGGTGAGACACTGGCACAGGTTACCCAGGGAGGTTGTGGCTGCTCCCTCCCTGGAGGTGTTCAAGGCCAGGTTGGACGAGGCCTTGAGTGACCTGTTCTAGTGGGAGGTGTCCCTGCCTATGGGGGTTGGAACTAGATGATCCTTGAGGTCCCTTCCAACCTAAACCATTCTATGATTCTATGAATTACTACAGCCCCTCAACAGGATCTCACTCCCTGCTCACAGGGGTGCACTTCATTTGACCCCAGCAAAGCTGGTTCAGAAAGCTAAACTCAGAGGACACCAACCAGTTTTTGGCAGGGCTCACGTTCTGGTTCACTGCCCTGCAGTGGTTTCCAGGAGAGTGAGACAACTGTGGCAAGGACTGCATGGCCATGAGAGCATATGGAGGCAGTAAGATCCTTCATTTCAGTAGTAGCTGCCCCTCACTTCAGATTAGTTAGCTGCAGGTCCAAGTCTGGGTGTAGCCAGTGGAAGAAGCAGGGAAGGCTTAAACAGCAGCAATGATTATTGTTACTAATGGATGGCACTCAGACTGCAAGATTTAGTATGGCTTTACAGGGCTAAAAACAGGAGATCTTCCTTGGGAGAAAAATTGATCTTTTGCTCTTCTCCCTTAGCTGCAGGTCCCAGCAGCTGTGATGCACACCAGATGACAGCCAGATTGCTCACAATGTACTGAGGAGGAGGAGGAGGCTTCTTCAGCCAGCCAGCACTAATCAGTCTCTTGTTCTACAGTCAGGTGTGGCATTTCCCCACTCCACTCCACATTCCTCCTGCCTGCTCTGCCAGGACATGGCCAGCCTTTCCACTTCAGCTGAACATTCACTTATGCCCTTCTCAAACACAGAGTTCACAGGCTCACAGGGTGTGAAGGGTTGGAAGGGACCTCTGGTGGTCTTCCAGTCCAACCCCCCCGCCAGAGCAGGACCAGAGAATCTAGCACAGGTGGCACAGGAACACATCCAGACAGGGCTGGAAAGGCTCCAGAGAAGGAGACTCCACAGCCTCTCTGACAGCCTGTGCCAGTGCTCTGGGACCCTTTCAGTCAAGAAGTTCTTCCTCATGTTGAAATGGAACTTCTGTGCTGTAGTTTCCATCCAGTGCCCCTTGTCCTACACCAAGGGAGAACTGAGCAGAGGCTGTCCCTGTCCCTTCCTTCCTGACCCCTAGCCCTCATATATTTATAAACATTTATTAGATCCCCTTTAAGTCTTCTCTTCACCAGACCAAAAAGGCCCAAGGGTCTCAGCCTCTCCTCATCAGATAGTGCTGCAGTCCCTTCAGCATCCTTGGACTCTTTCCAGTAGATCCCTGTCTGTCTTGGACTGGGGAGCCCAGAACTGGTTGCAATATTCCAGGTGGGGCCTCACTAGGGCAGAGTAGAGGGGCAGGAGAACCTCCCTGAATCTGCTGGACACACTCCTCTTAACGCCCCCCAGGACCCCACTGCCTTCTTGCCCACCAGGGCACATTGCTGTGCCATGCAGAACTTGCTGCCCACCAGCACTCCCAGGTCCTTCTCCACAGGGCTGCTCTCCAGCAGATCACCTCCCAGCCTGTCCTGGTGCAGTTTATTGTTCCTTCCCAGCTGCAGGGCTCTGCACTTGTCCTTGTTGACCCTCATTAGGTTCCTCTGTGCCCAGCTCTGCCTGTCCAAGACTCTGAATGGCCTCACAGCCTCCAGGTGTCTCAGCCAAACCTCCCAGTTTGGTGTGGTCAGCAAACTTGCTAAGCAGACTCTGTTTGTCTGTGCCCTCATCAATGGCATTGATGAAGATGTTGAACAGGACCAGACCCAGCACTGATCCCTGGGGGACTCCACTGGTTACAGCTCTCCAGCTGGACCTGGCACCATTGATCACCACTCTATTGTGTAGCAATTCCTAACCCACCTCACTGCCTGCTCTTCTATCCCACACCTCCTGAGCTTGCTCACAAGGATATTATGGGATGATTCAGTGATATTTTTCATCCTGAGGGGCTAGACCCCAGGTTTTAAGGTACATGGGGAAAGTGAGGCACACATGTAGCCAAATATAACCTTGGAGTTATCCCAATGGAAGGAAGCAATGTTACACCAGAGGCTCATCTGACCCCTTGCACTCCACCTTGGTGAGGGTTGGTGACAAAGAAGGTGTTAATGTCTTTCTGAGAGAGGAGAGGGCTGGTCCCATGCCAGGCACTGAGTAGGCCATATCCATTGTGAAACCTTGCACATGAAGGAGAGGAAGGAAAAGGAGGCAAAGTGGCTGTTAATAGAGAGCAGATTAAATAGTGAATTAGCCTGACTGACCCATGATCAGTAAATCTGCTCTCACTGAAACAATAGGGCATGCAGTGGCCTCCTGCAGAGACTACAAGGGACTGTTGTTGAATAGGCTTCCTCCAATGGTTATAACATCAGGGTAGGTTGAAGATAACTGTTGGAGTGGGATGAAGATAACCCTTAGAGTAGAATGAAGATAACCCTTAGGGTAGGATGAAGATAACTCTGCAAGAGGAAGAAAAAGGCAAGGATATGACCTTAAAATAATTTTCTCTGATGATTTAAGAAGTTGTCCACCAGTGATATGAGCTCCAGGAAGGAGGCCATGCTTGCCAGAGGGCACTGCACAGCATTCAGCCCCTGGGCTTGCAATGATGGAAGGTGAAGCTGCCATATGTGAGTGGTGCCACCTCTTCGCCCTTGCAGGGACAAGGGATGCTCAGACCTCCCTGGGTTCCTATGCAGTAAAGGTGTAACAGAAACTTTGGATCTGGCCTCCAGCATGGTGGAGGAGCCCACGCTGCAGATTCACATCATCATTTACCATACACCTCAGCATGCTCCTTTCCACCAGGCAAGTTAGAATTCCTCATCAAATGACAGGAATTAGATGTGCAACTCTGTAATCACAGCTGTGAAAACCATCACGCTCAGGATCTTAGAATTTTCTATCCAAAATAATCCCCTGGGGAAGAAATTGCTCATGAAGTTGCTTGGGTCAAGGTTCAGTGAGTGCTGGAAATTCTGGGGGAATCCTGCCAGCAGGTTTAGAGAAATGAGAAGGAGAAAATGAGCTGACGTGCTGCTTGGTGGCTTGTTCAAGCTTTTTCTTGGGCTTTTGTTTATTTATTTAATCCTTATTTTGTTTCTTTTAGCTTTTAAATGTTTGCATATTTATGCATATTTGCAGTTTTCTCTTTGTGCTCATGCAACTCCAAATGATATTGTAGGGGCTTAAAAAAAAACCCCAACAAACCCAAGACCCAAATTCACCACAGACATTAGTTCTGTGGGAAAAATACCTGCTCCTAACAGTCTAACAGGAGCCAAAGGCAGCCAAGCATTCTTCTGTAGCCTGTATTTTACTGAAGGAGTATTCCTGAAGGAAGCAGCAGCACAGCAATACTTTGTACTCTCACAGGACTCGTATGAGAACCAAGTTCTACTGTCCCTAGTTCTCCAAGCGTGTTGTAAGTATCAGTGAATGTAAAGTCTGGAGCAAAAGGTGTTTTGGTGCCCATTTTACTGCTATTAGGTTAAGGCAGAGAAGGTTAAATGACCTTTGGTGTCCCCAAGCACACACAAATGGAAAGTGACAGAAGCAGGAAGGAAAACTGAGGCTGTGCTTGGATGGGTGCATTGCCACGCAGCAAGCAATTGCTTCTGTGCTTTCATCTGTGCTCCTCCTGCTTAAATTCTTAATCTCCATTACTACTAAAGAAATTCTTGAAGATTATTTTGTTTAGTCACCAGAGACTTCTCTGTTACTCCACACACTGTAAAGAAGAACAGGAGTTGAAGCTGCTGATAAGAGAACAAACACAATTCCTTCCTCACTGAATGTAGCTTCAACGTCAGCTGGCAACAGGTTTCTGTGCACTCAGCTGTGTGTGCAGCTCTTTCTTGGTGGGGCTGGAGCTGCGCTCAGCCGTGCAGGAGTAGGAAGCAAACCCCAAAGCCAAACGAGCTAAAGGATATTAGACAGAAATTCTGACTCAGAATGACTGTGCAGGTTCTTGATGCAACTATTCTGCTTCAGGTTTGCACCTCTTTTTAGCTGATTGAAGATTAAATGTTCCTGCCTGTCCCTGTGTGGCTTTGGGCTGTGGCCACACAGGTTTTGCTGACTGGAGATGAAGAGGGGAGGTTCACCTTTGTCACTGCTGTCAGTTGTCATTGCTGCCTCAACGCAACTACTCCAAGCAATCACTTGATCAAGACTGCCTGGGCCAGGAAACCTGTGTCACTGAGTGTCTAAGTTAACTCAGATCATTGTGATACAACTTGCTCAGGGAATATGTCTAAGGAAGAATGAAGTGCCCTGTCTTCACAAGTCTGCATGGCAGTGGCAATAGCAGCTCCTTTAGATAATCATTGAATCATAGAATGGTAAGATTGGAAGGGACCTCAAAGCTCAGCCAGTTCCGACCCCCTGCCATAGGCAGGGACACCTCCCACTAGCACAGGTCACTCAAGGCCTCATCCAACCTGGCCTTGAACACCTCCAGGGAGGGAGCAGCCACAACCTCCCTGGGCACCCGGTCCCAGTATCTCACCACCCTCACTGCAAACAACTTCTTTCTAACATCCATTTTCAATCTCCCCTCTGCCAGTTCAAACCCATTGCCCCTTGTCCTGTCATTGCAAGACCTTGTCAATAGTCCCTCCTCAGCCTTCCTGTAGGCCCCCTTCAGATACTGGAAGGCTACTCTAAGGTCTCCTGGAAGCCTTCTCTTCTCCAGGCTGGAGAGCCCCAAATCTCATAGCCTGTCCTCAGAGCAGAGCTGATGCAGCCCTCTCAGCATCTTTGTGGCCTCCTCTGGACTGGCTCCAACAGTTCCATGTCCTTCCTGTGCTGGAGGTCCAGAACTGCACACAGGACTCCAGGTAGGGTCTCAGGAGATTAGAGTAAAGGGGCAGAATCCCCTCCCTTGCCCTGCTGCCCACACTGCTCTTGCTGCAGCCCAGCACTCGGTTGCTGTCTGGGCTGCACGTGACTTCATCCATTTCATTGCAGTGGGATAACTGTTTTGATTCTTGGATATTTCTTGACTGGTCATGTTAGCTGAAGGTCTAATTCTTCTGAGATGATCAGAAGACACTGAGATTCCCAATCTCTGTTCCTCTTCACTCAAAGAATAAGGAAAAAGGGATACAGGTACAAATGCAATAAAATATATTCCTGCATTACACAAGGGCCCAGGTATTTTCTTTCTTCTTTTGCCCATGGTGACACCTTGACTAGCAATTGACACTGATCAGGAAAGGATTGTGGTCCAAGCAAATGTAACATGCTGCTGTTTTCTTCCATTAGAAACAGCTTTGCATCTACCTGCACTAGATTCTTGGGAGCTGATTCTGGACCATTCCTCAGCCAGTCCCCATACTTGGCATCTGGCTGTGAAAAAAGTTGCTGAACAGAGCTGTGTCAAAGGGCTTTTACTTTGCTCTTAATGGCTCCATGTGCAGTCTGAAGGAATCTGAAGCGCTCACGAAATGTGGTTTCCCCTCTGGTGTTTACTGTTCAGCTGGCTCAGCAGCTTAACCATTTAAAACTATTGTGAGTAGGTTTAGCATTTGTGAAATAGTGCTGGCTTGTTCAGGTCGGCAGAGGGATGGGCAAAGTCCACCCCCACACCACCAGCCCCTCTGGCCTCCTCCTTGGCTGAGGGGCCAGCCCGCAGCTCAGCCTGAGGGACAACACGCTGGCCTTCAGGTGCAGCGCCACATCCTCCTGGGGGCTTACTAAAATAAACCAGCTAACAGAGGCAATGTCTTCATCACCCTGGGAAAAGGAAAAAGAAAAAAAAAAAGAGAGAAAATAAGAAAAAAAAATAAAGGAAAAGAAAAAAAA
>WBNM01010530.1:58268-79136 GCA_013399055.1 Ramphastos sulfuratus | reverse complement strand
AGAAAAGAAAAGAAAAGAAAAGAAAAGAAAAGAAAAGAAAAGAAAAGAAAAGAAAAGAAAAGAAAAGAAAAGAGAAAAGAAAAGAAAAGAGAAAAAGAGGAGAGCAGCGTCAGAAGAGAGCTAGGGCAGGGTGTGGTCTGCAGGACGACAATCCCAAATGCCAGCAAGCCAAACAGAAGGACCAGCTACAGACAGCTGATAGTGCTGGAGGGTTCTGTCCACAGAAACCAGACAAGATGGTGCTCCCCATTTCATCCTAGCCTGAGCCGGTAGAGTGAGAGGTGTGTTTCATCTCTGAGCTAATCTAATGCTCAATTATTCTGCTGAGACCACGAGAAAAAAGAAAAAACAAATAAATAGGAGAGATAACTAAAGCCAGCTGTGATGTGGACAGCACTGCAAGCATGCTGGAGATCTGCATCTTCATCCAGAGATTCAACTCAGCGCTGGGCTCAGACAGGCAATGCAAGAGCAGATGGCAACAGGCTTTGGTGGCTACTAATTAGGTTAGCTTTTGGTTAGCCCTGCCAGGCTGAGCGGGCCTCTGATTCATTCTCAACTCCCTGTGCACTATCTTCAGCCACAGGGCTCCAGGCATCACCTTGAGCTACTGAACTAGGTCAGTCTCACAGTGTTCACTTTTCCGGGCAGCAGCAAAACGGCAGCTCAGTGACAGACACCCAGGTGGGGAGAGGGGCTCAGGATCTGGCCGTGGGGCAGTGTGGCGGTGAGCTCGGGTGTTGACTGCCAGGGTGAGGCTTCCTCTTGCCTCGGTCACGCTGCAGACGGGGACATAATTTCCCCTGTGGGAGCAACTGACTCAGATGCTTGGCCAGCTGCAGGGAAAGGTGTCCTCAGAGCTGCCAAGAGCAAAGAATGGCTGAAAAATAAAAAAGATGCCCTGCTCCATGGCTGCAGATGATAACAGCACCTTCCTCTTCACTCTGATCCAAAAGCAATTTTTTTCTTCCTTTGTTCCCCTCCCTGTTTTTTCCTATCTGATGAGAACAAATTTCAAGCTCGGAGCCCAGTCTGTCTGTTGTTGGTGTGCCTAACATAATTTTTATCTTCCTCCTTTTTTATTTTTTTTTTCTTTTTACTTTATTTTACATATTATCAAACGACCTATGAAAAGTAAAGTTCAGCCAAGTAAACCTCAAAGGAGTTTCGCAAGAGCAGGTAGCGCTGAGCTTTAGAATGAGCCTCGTACAGTTAACCATGGACTTGATAAAGCTGCTTCTGAAGTCCATTGTGGGTATCTGCTGCTGCAGATCTGGTTGGAGCAGTCTGGAAGAGCACTGTTCCCTGTAGCCATCCTTCAGACAGAGGACACTGTCACTCTCAGAGCAGTGAGTGACAGTGCCTAGCTGAGCAACTCCCTCAGCTGCACCAGCCATTTCCACACACCATGCATTTGCACCCTGCACATGACAAAGTGCTTCTTCATTCCTTATCACCTGCTCAGTGGGTGTAATTATAAGGTTGATTCAGCAGAAATGAGAGCAACACTTGTGGGAAGTTTGTCTTAGAAGCAGCAAACTGTTCGGGCTAAGAAAAGGCTGTGATTTACTGATCACAATCTAGGGATGAAAAGATCTTTGTCCTTTGAAGGCTCTCATTGTGAAGGGCAGGTAGGACTCTGTGACTCCTCTCGGTCATGCTATAGGTAATACTCTGTTAGCCCAAAACTGTGGGAATATTCTATCTGTTACCAAGCAGCATTCAGTCTGCCTTTTGCCCAAGGCACCTGTGTTACATACACAATCAACAGGAACATGTTGATACCTGTGAGCAGAGGGAAACTCACATTCTGTACTCATTTGCTGCAGGGTTGAGGTGTTAGGAGGATGTATGAAATTAAGGCAGGAAGGGCAGGGAAGTAGAGGAAAGACTTCAAATGCAATAGGTGAAGCTAACTGAGGGACTTCAAGATGGAAGGTGGAAGCAGGGTCCTTTGAGGCAGTATTTTTTCAGAAGATAGGTAACATTGTTGATGCTCCCTCCCTGGAGGTGTTCAAGGCCAGGTTGGATGAGGCCTTGAGTGACCTGTACTAGTGGGAGGTGTCCCTGCCTATGGCAGGGGGTTGGAACTAGACGATCCTTGAGGTCCCTTCCAACCTTACCATTCTATGATTCTATGTCTTCAAAAGGCCCAGAGAAAGCATGACTATTTGGTGATAGGGTCAAGAACTGAGGGAAAAAAAAAACTGTAATGATCTAATTAAATATTTATCTTCCTCTCAGCTAGGGATAAATAAGGATTAGGAGTCATGATAAGCGTATTAATAATAGGCAGAAAGTAGTTTCTTTCACCCATCTGCTCTGGTTGTGCCAGCAGCAGCATCACATCAAACAGGCTGCCTGAACAGGATATGGTGAGTAAGAAAAAAAAAAAAAATGCTAAACTGACATTTACATTTGGGTTTTTTTCAGGAAAAAATGCTGTAGTGAGTGCACAGAAAGGTACCACAAAACCATCTTCACAGGGCCCATGTATAACACACTGACAATCCAGCTGAGCTGCTTGAACAACAGCAAGCTCTGCTGAGGGAGGCAGAAATCAGATCAGAAGTGACTCTAGGGATGAACTCCTCCATCACTTCATGCTTGCTATCTGTAAATGTTTCAATGCACAACTAAAATCAGGAGCTAATATGAGCTACTTCTCTGAGCCCATGCCAATTAACAACCATCACAGCCACCATGGAGCTCCAAACACAAATAATTCTGTGCCTACTCTGCTCTGCATGATCCAAGGTTTGGGGTTTTTTGTTTGTTTTTTCTCCTCCTTCTTAACCCTCCCGTTCCTCATCAACCATTCAGGAGCTCATTTGGTCACAGCGCTTTGGCTACCCCCTTGTAAGAATCTAGCTCAAATACAAAGCACATATTGAATGGACCCCACTTGAAATCCAAGGCATTTGTTCTGCACCAGTGGTTCCCACTTCCTTTGTCACTTGGCTATCTTGAAGTGCAGAACTACAGGGTAAACCCCAGGTACAATGACAAAGGAACCATTAAGTGACTTCAGTTCATGCAAAACCTTCTTTCCCACTACAGAAACGTCCATGTTTGGTGGTTGAATGTGAATGTATTTCAGAAGAAGACTGTGTTTGCAGAATCTGGGCACTCCATTGTCAGAGAAATAGTTTTTCTGCTTTAATCTCCTCCCATTTCTATTCTGGCCCAGAGGCATTTGCTTCCCCAATACGGTCTCCTAGGAAGGGCTTATTTGCTACACCCATTTGCAAAGGTCCCTCACAGCCATGCCTGCCCAGGAGAGCTCTGAAAGACACAATTGGCACTAAGGGGATTTGGGCCTCCCTTTAATTTCTGCCACGCTGTACTATAGCTTCTCATTATAAAGTTAGCTCTTAAAGGTTCTTTGTCTCTGCAGGGTTGAAAGTTGCTGACTGAATGTCTGGGTCTAATTTTCCACCAGTCTTCCTTTAACTGGCCATTCTCAGCTATGCAAAGTGTTTGTCTAATGCTACAGGATCATTCCCATCACTCTTGTTTGGTGTTTTGAACCTGTTTTGCAAAAGGGCTAATGAGAAAACAAACCCACAACCCGAATAAGAAGTCACCAGAGGAAAGCACTGGGCTAATCTTTTAGTAAAGGGACTGGGGCAGCAGTTCTTCTCCCAGGGTGAAGAGGAGTGGCCTTTTGTTCTAATCTGGGAATGTAATTCCCATGGACAGAGCATGAGAAAGCAGCAGTAATCTACAGAGCACCCAGGAACAGTTGCTGAAAGATGCCTAGGGTGTTACTCTTGGCAGGACATCAGGTTCCAATGAAAGGCATCGAAGGCACCAGACTGACAGCAGTAAAAATTTTTGACACAGCTGAAGTGTCTTTCAGCTAAGGGTCAGGAGGAGCTTCTGCAGCGGTGGACGAGCTCCTTGAGGTGGGAAAAAGGAAACTGATGCTCTGTATCTGTCTCCACTGATTCAGAAGGTAGGTTATTGTGCACAGAGTGTTAAGGGTACAGGGAGAGTTAACAGGGACAGGCAAGCTTCCCAGTGAATTGGCATCCACACTGTAACCTATTTTTTAGCATTTTAGTAAATCAGATGCTGACATTCCAGGGACACAGTTTGAGCACCTGTAGGTAAATCAGGTAACCAGAGATTATGTTGTGCAAATACACAAAGTACTAAGTGAGTTCATGCACAGCTAATTGACTCTAATGTGAAATTCTTTATACTCTGCTTGCTTTTCCTGCTCATCGTGCTCTTGGATGTCTTCAGAAGCCACTCTAGAACTTTTAAAAACCCAACATTTAAAAAAAAAGTGGAAGCATATGAAAAGTTAGGGAATAGAAATGAGAGAGATGTAGGTCACTCACAAGCTGATAGAATTTTTGGATCTGGAGCCACATTTTGAACTGGAAGCTTGCCTCTGGGGGAACGATTCCAGTCTGGCTGCCTTTCACAACCCCAAGATGCTGCATCACTCTGGGCCTGTGTTTCATACTCTGTACTGTAAAGATGTTGGTGGTGTTAGAGTAGCAAAGCCTCCAGTGGAAATACAGCTTCTCCTGCATCCTTAAGAGCTTTTATGCTGTAGCTGGCTTCCTCTCACCTTTCTGGCAGAAGCACACCATCACATGTTGCTGCGCTGACCTTAACCGACTGACCTTGGGAGGACAACATATATTGAGACAAGCAGTCCTTTCCCTCTGGGCCCCTCAGTGTATATTTCACAGGAGGATTACATCTTGCTCTTTGTAGCTATTTCCAGAGTCAACTTCATGATCATTTCCCAGCCCAGCACTCCCATCAGGCAGTCAGAAGCAGTCGAGAAGTCATTGTCTGTGCTACTCACAGTTTACATGAAGGGGATTATGCAAAACAAATCCTGTTTCCTCTGTGTCATAAGGGTAATGACAACAGCAATGAAGGCTTTGTCATGACACCCCCAGTCTAAGGCAATGACTAGACCCAGAAAGATTGGACACCAGGATGATCCAATAGAATCATAGAATGGTAAGATTGGAAGGGACCTCAAGGATTGTCTAGTTCCAACCCCCTACCATAGGCAGGGACACCTCCCACTAGTACAGGTCACTCAAGGTCTCGTCCAGTCTGACCTTGAATACCTCTAGGGAGGGAGCATCCACAACCTCCCTGGGCAACCTGTGCCAGTGTCTCACCACCCTCACTGTAACAAACTTCTTCCTAACATCCAGTTTCAATAACCTGCTGCTGCCAAAAGAGGGATGTCCTGGTCCACTTCAGTCTACCACCCTTTGCTCCCTCCCTATCGCCTGCTCTCAGAGACACATCTCACCTTGCCCTTCTGCTGGCATTTGCCAAACCCTTCTCACAAACAATTCAGAACATTGCAGCTGGAGAAAATGTTCTATGCTCTGCTTTTTTTTTTTTTTTTTTTTTTTAATGTAGCTTGGCTTAATGAGCTGAATTAGCTCAGAGCAGGGCCTTATGTAAGCAAGAGTGCAAGAGAGCACAAGACTCATAGCAGGAACATTTGCTCTGGACTTTTAGGTCACCACAGGTACAAGGTGTAACCCTCAGAGTCATGCAGAATATCCTCTCTTGCTGGTAGTTTCACTTTTGCAGACCATAGTTACTTTCTGAGATCATTTGATCAAGTCAGGAAGGGGATTAGCAGAATAATTGGCATAATTCTGAAGTCGTATTCAGCTACAACTGCAGAAAGAGAATAATCGTGGCCTCTTCAGAGCTGTACCATACAATCCCACAAAAGAATGAAGAGGGGCAATTAGAACTGATGACACACAAGTGGAATAGCTTTTATGGATTGAACATGCCATGATGGTAAGGCAGCACAGCCACTAAGAGCTTCCTAAGGCTTTACTCACTACCAGATAAACCCACATGTCCTCCCTGTGGCTTGAACCGGCATCTATCACTAGGCTAAAACATACAGAAGCACATCAAGCACCATGAGTCACTGCAGTATTCAAGTCCATTTTCTCTGTCCAGTTTTTCTTGCCCTTAAAGAATCCTTAAGGAAGCTTCTTTGCCATCCACACGGAGGTGCCTTTGGCTCCCCACAAGCACACAGACATTTGCTCCTTTCAGCATTTGGTTTTTGCACAGAATCTGTAACCGCTGGCACTGGGTGCAGATTAGAAGCTTGCGACTGGTCTTAGCAGCTGTATTTGGAAGCTAAGTTCTGAGAAAGTGAACTGTCCTCATCTTTCCAGGTTTGGGGGTTTTAACAACCCCCTCGTTATGGTCACAGGTTAGAGAGAATTTTGCAGTGTTGGAAGAATGGTTTGGAATTTCTTGGCCGTCCTTCTGCCCCCAAAACTTAGCTGTGACTCACCAGTGCTCACTTCCAGTTGTTACTGAGCTAAAGCTTTTATCTCCTTAGCTTCATGCAAAGTTCCATTCTGTATCTTTTCAGCAGCAGAGCCTGTTCTGATATGAAAGAACAGCCCTGCGAAGTGCAGCTCAGAATTCAGGTTTTCCAAAGGGCTGCTGTTAAAGTGGGGGCTGAGCTGCCATGCACCTATGCCCAGAGGCATTTGCACAGATAAATCACAGCTTGCTTACAGCTGGCACATGCAAAGATCACACTGCTTGGCACACTCTTTAAATGTGCTTCAACTACTGCACTGAGCTCAGNGAATCCCCTCCCTTGCTCTGCTGGCCATGCTGCTCTTCCTGCAGCCCAGGACTCGGTTGCTATCTGGGCTGCACTCACACTGCAGCCTCATGTTGAGCTTTTCATCACCCCAGACCCCCAGGTCCTTTTCCTCAGGAGGCACAAAACCTTGCTGAGTATTTTGGGGTCGAAGATGCACCTGGTAGAGCTCCCACAGTCTTGCATCCATAGGATTATTAAAATAAATGCTTTTTATTCTTGTGAACTAGAAAAAAACTGCCTCTGTATCTCCCATGTCGTTTGTCAACCCTGCACACATTCAAAGCAGCTCTTAAAGGCAGTTCTTAAGCTAACTGCATAGTTTGACCAAGATCTGGTTTCAAGTGAAGCAGCAAGGAGTTGTTCTGTCTTACCCAGACTGAACAGATTATTGCAGTCTCACAGAAGCTGCTCACCAGTTTGTTTGCATATTCAGCCCCCGCTACAAAAGATGTGGTCAGAGAACTCCCAGATAAAAATATCAAACTGGTGTCAAGATTGCTCTTCCCACCTGGTACCAGAATAAGTGCACAGCAAGTGAATTTTCTAGAGAGGTCTGTGAAAATCCATTAGTGGGTATGACGTTGCTTATAGCTCTTTAAACTGCACCTTTCCCCCCCCCTGCAAGTGGCTCAGATTCCTTCTGAGCCCTAAGTGATAGCTTTTGAGACAGGAATATTTCTCTTACTCTTGGACTGGAAATTTACAGTCTGCTCAGAACTGCTTTCGAGTTATGCAAGTCCAGATCTGCACTTCTTTCATAATTTTCTACCATGGTAACAAATAGGGCAGTGCCATGTCTGGTCCCTCAAGCTCTGTGCTTATGCCAAAGATAACCAGTTATACTGGCATAATTAATTTTGATGCATTAATAACACAACAGCTTTTGTCTTTACCAGCCAGCATATTTGCCAGCAAGGTTTGGCAAACGTAATTCAGCAAAGCTCTTTCCTCTGATGATAGGGAGAACAATCCCTGAGTTTAAAGAGAGGGGAGGAATCTTCATTTAGGGATTAATCATCACTTTATAACTCCTACAAAATTCACACTCCAGGCCCTGAGTTAGTTATATGTAATAGCTGTGGCTTGCTAATGAAGAACACCATGGGTATTAGCTTCTTTTCCTTTAGGTTCTTAAACTGCTGATGTAAAACTTCTCTCGGTGTGATAAGCATTTCTGAGGTGTGAAGCAGCAAGAACATTTGCATCTCCAGCTAACCTCACAGAGGCTGGGAGGAAAGGCAACAATCTGCATTCAGCACCTCAGCCTATAACCTGGAGGACAGTGGAACTCTTCATCAGCAGCAGCCCCTCTATGAAAAAAAGAACTGCTCTTGTGTGGGCACAAAGCAGAGTCGCCTTTGGACTTTATTTGCTGTCACCAAGGGGGCTTTAGCTTGAAATTATTCATTCCCTTCTATGCCTTGTACATGAGACAATGCAAGAAGTACTCCAGAGACATGCTAAGAAACTTAGAAAGGTTTCCTGAATTCATCTGAAATCTATTCTGGGTCTTTCACAAGAGGGTACCCTGCTCTGCAGCTCAGGCAGGTTCTGCCAAAGGTCCTGAGATGCTCTAGCTATGGTGAGATGAGAAGAAAAGGGTTTGACCTATGAAGAAACCAATAAAGAAAAAACAAAACAAAACAAAAACAAACAAAAAAAAAACCCAAACAAAAAACCACTTCACTTTTGATTTCCAAAGTAGATTTTGGAGTCCTGTGTGCAGTTCTGGAGCCCCCAGCACAGGAAGGACATGGAACTATTGGAGCTGGTCCAGAGGAGGCTGTGAAGATGCTCAGAGGGCTGCAGCAGCTCTGCTCTGAGGACAGGCTGAGAGAGTTTGGGCTCTGCAGCCTGGAGAAGAGAAGGCTTCCAGGAGACCTTAGAGTAGCCTTCTAATATCTGAAAGGGCCTATAGGAAGGCTGGGGAGGGACTATGGATAAGNAACCTTGATTTTTATTTTTTTCTCCCCAGCTTTCACTTTGTTCACTCCTTTATGCTACTGAGACTTGGTAATCCCTTTGCAGCTGCATGGGTTTTTTGTTTGGTTTTTTTTTTTCCTGAAAAGAAAAAAATAAAGTTTTAAAGCAGACAAGCTTACTTGCTGTACCCACTTGTGGCCATTTGAGCTACATTTCTAGCTCAATAAAAATTGGTATGGAGAAACTTAGAAGTGGAAGAGTATTGGAGACTCTGAGTAGAGAGGTGAACATTCCAGGGATAGGCCATGAAATGGCAACAATGGATAAGTTAATATAATTTCATTGGAGCAGCAAGAGCTTATGCCTGGAAGCACAACTTGTATCTCCCCCTTGCTGCATCTGCTGTGCCCCCTGCTATCTTCCCCCACTGCTGTTTTGGCTGCTGCTTTGCTGCTTGACCCCATCCCTATCTCCATCTTCTTTAAGGTTATTATGTTCTGGAGTAGTTTATTCTGCTTCTACTGTTACAAAAACACAATTGCATTTTCTTTTTTGACTTTCCAAAATTCTGAGGTGTAGTGAACATACTCTGCTGGGAGAGGGATCCTCCCTAAGCCATCATACCACTCAGAGCTTCCAGGAATACATGGCAGCATGGAAGAGGTGGGGAGATGTGAGTAAGAGAAGATGAATAACCCCGGAGGCAGGGCCAGAAGTGTGCACAGGAGGGGCAGGCCTGGGGGCAGCCATTAGGTAAATGAGGCAATGGCAGCCATGCCCCCATCATGAGGGGTTCCACAGGCAATCATTGGCTTTGAAGAAGGGATTCTGAAAGCAGAGACTTAAATCATTCCAGCTGGGAGACCTTCAAAACACTGACCCGGGAAGGCTCTGCTCTTTCTGTCTCCTCAGTGCCAAGGCATAAGAGCACACTGACCCAAAACTGCTGCTAAAGATGATTGTGGTATGTAGGGGTGATGGGGGTGTGGAAATTGTGCTGGGGGAGCATCACTTGGGGAAGACCTTCAAGCATGTCTGCAAGGTGTCCTGTGATACCAGAAATGGTGTCAGGGGAGTCTGTGGAATGGAGAAAAGGTGAACAGAGGGAAAATCCTCTGTACTGGACACTGCTATTACATTTCATTATGGTCTCACTGTGGTCTCCTGAATTCCCAAAGGAAAAGAATTGCCAGGAAGGTCCTTTCTGTGCATTTCCCAGGCAGCTGCAATAATGCCTTTCAGGTGGAGATGTCATTTGCACCATGCAGTGAATTCTCAGTCAGTTCTCTCCTGAGAGCATCCTGGAAACACTGGGCAGTCCCGAGGGGGTTGCCTGTTCAGTCAGTGGGCAGCTCTACAGCTGATGCCAGAAGTGCTTTCTCTCTTCTCTGCCTTTCTAGATGTGCTCCAAAGGATTGAATGCAGATTGAAAAAAGCACTTACAATCTGTTTGCAGCAGGAACCATCTCCTACCTTAACTGTAGCTGGAAAAGCTTTGACCCACAGCAGGGATTTTGCTAGCATTGCAGTGGCCTGACTCTTCCCAGGGCCAGGGTACTTTGGATAGCAAGCCCTGAAGCCTTCATTCTGCAGACCCAAGTGGTCCACAGAGGCTGACATCATTTGACCACAAAACATAAAAGACCAAGCACTTGAGCTTTTGCCAGGCTATCATCTGATAGCTGAGCAATGACTAAAATTCTTTCTGCAATCAGTGTCCTCTATATTTGCACCAGGTTCCATATCTTGATGCAATTGACCTGCAGTTGGTTTGTTGGTTTTATTTTTTTTTTTCCTAGAATATATTTGTCAGGATGGGAAAAAAAAAAAACAAACAAAACCAAAACCAACAATGACAACAAAAACCAGACAAAAAAAAATCTAAACCATTTGCCATGTGTTTCCAACTGCTGAACTATGTTTTCTGAACCACATTGTTGAGTCAAGATCTAAATGAGTGAATATTCTCCTGGGCAGCTGCTATTCAAACTGTGATTCTCTATTTTTTTGATGATGAAGCCACTGAACACTAAACATCATCAAGCAGTACTGGAGATATGCACAGCCTGGGGTTCATTACAAAGCAAGTTATAGTGGGGCAGTTCTTTCTTCCTCTCTCCAGGTTTAAAACTTGACTCTGGAATGATTTTATGGCCTTTTGGGGGGAAATCTCTCCCAATATATCACCACTTTGATAACTGCACCAGATATGTATTTCACAGGAAAGTTTGGGGGTTGTTTTGGTTTGGTGTTTTTTTATCCCCAGGCAGCTCAGTGCTCTGAAAGAGCTGATGATAAAATATTGAACAAGCATTTTCAACCTTTATTTGAAGCAGTAAAACAGCTTAGGTGGAAGTTTTAGTCAGAGGAGAATTTTGATCTTAAATAATTTTCCATTGGGGGGGAAAAAAAAAAAGTTCAAAACTGCTTGGCAGAAATTGACCAAAATGATCAAAATTTGTGAAAGTTTTGCACCTGAGTGTTTGAGAATTACCTGTTTCATCTTTTCCTTTTGAAATAGCTCTTTCTTTTGGCTTTGCTTGTCCTGGTGTTTTATGTCACCATGCATTTAAAATATTGTTGGATTAGTTTGGGTTGGTTTTGTTTGTTTAATTTAAATTTTTTTTTTTTCCAATTTGAGGGTAATGGAGCACTAATGAGGGTGCTGAAGGNTTAATTTATTTTTTTTTTTTTCCCAATTTGAGGGTGATGGAGCACTAATGAGGGTGCTGAAGGCCTGGAGCAGGTTGCCCAAAGAGGTCTCATTCTCTGATGACATTCAAAACCTGCCTGGGTGTGCTCCTGTGTGGCCTGCCCTGTGTGATCCTGCTCTGGCAGGGTGGGGGTTGGACTGGATGTTCTGTAGAGGTCCCTTCAGCCCCTAACATTCTGTGACTGGTGTGAAAACATTTTCTTTCAATACAGACTTTTGTTTTTTCCCTTTGACTTTTATTTTCCAGACAATTTTGAAACAGTTAGCACCATCCTTCCCCATCAGAACAAAATAAACTGATTGTAACCAGGCAATCCGAGTGCATTACGCACTCTGCTCTGGAGCGGAGCCACACAAGATCTGGATCAGTTACAGCTTTCTGCTGAATAGTTTGGCTCTTCACCTCGGGCTGCAGGGGCTCACATGCTCAGCTTTGGATGTTCTCTAGCTGCCACTTTGGTGTCAAAGCACTGCCTATCACAGCACTATCCATACTCACTGCACTCTGTAATTCTACTCCTGTAAAACCCACCGAGTGTGTGGTCTAAGCAAACACTGGAGCGAATTCCAAACTCTGTAGCAAGATATCTTGAACAAACACTTTGTACTTATAACACAGCAATTAAGAACATGGGAGAGTCCTCCTTTTATGAGGCTGTCTCGTGAGGAATCAAGGTTTTCTGCACAAAATATTTCCCTTTCTTGATCTTGGGAAAATAGAAGAAGATCTGAAAGCGGTCAGCTATCTGCTGTGCAGTTATTGATTGTACAGAACTATTGGTTGAGATGCAGCTGAAGAGAATGTTCCTAGCTACACTACAACAAATTCAGAGTGGGTTACTAGAGAATGTAACTGAGGTTATTATAGGTAAATGATGGAGAGAGTTGGATTTTTAACAGACACAGCCTGCTGCTGCTTACACTATATACCAAGAACCAAACCCTCTCTCATTTGTTCTCAAAAGGTTGACATCTTCATGCATTGCTTCAGATGGCTTTGGTGTCAGAGTGAAGCAGAGGATTATGGATTGAAAACTGGCTCCACAACAGTGTTCAGAGGGTTGCCAGCAGTGGCACAGAGTCAAGCTGTAGGCCTGTAGCCAGTGATGTTCCCAGGGATCAGTGCTGGGTCCAGTTCTGTTCAGTATCTTTATCAAGGACCTGGATAAGGGCACTGAGTGCACCCTCACCAAGTTTGCTGATGACACAAAGCTGGGGGGAGGTGGCTGACACCCCTCAGGCTGTGCTGCCATCCAGCCAGATCTGAGTGAAGGCAAACCTCATGAAGTTCAGCAAGCACAAGTGCAGGGTCCTTCATCTGGGGAGGAACAACAACAGGCACCAGTACAGGTTGGGGCTGCCCTGCTGGAAAGCAGCTCCATGGAGACAGAGCTTGGAGTGCTGGTGGGCAGCAAGTTCTGCATGGGCCAGCAATGTGCCCTTGTGGGCAAGAGAGCCAATGGCAGCCTGGGGTGCACCAGGAAAAGTGTGGCCAACGGGGCTAGGGAGGTTCTTCTCCCCCTCTACTCTGCCCTGGTGAGACCACACCTGGAATACTGTGTCCAGTTTTGGGCTCCTCAAGTTCAAGAGAGACAGGGACCTGCTGGAGAGAGTCCAACAGAGAGACACAAGGGTGATTTGGGGACTTGAGCATCTCCCTAGGAAGAAAGACTGAGAGCCCTGGGGCTGGTTAGTCTGGAGAAGAGAAGGCTGAGAGATCTGATCAATGTATACAAATATCCGAGGGGTGGGTGTCAAGTGGAGGGGGCCAAGCTCTTTTTGCTGATCAGGAGCAACAAGACAAGGAGCAATGGATACAAACTGGAACAGAGAAGGTTTCAGCTCAACATGAGGAGAAACTTCCCTACAGTGAGGGTGACAGAGCCCTGGAGCAGGCTGCCCAGAGAGGTTGTGGAGTCTCCTTCTCTGGAGACTTTCAAAACCCATCTGGATGCATTCCTGTGTGAATTACCCTGGGTGATCCTGCTTTTGGCAGGGAGGTTGGACTGGATGACCTCTGGAGGTCCTTTCCAGCCTCTAAAGTTCTGTGATTCTGTTTTGGTTTCAGATGTGACTCAGAGAGTGGTTATGTCTCTGTCTGCTGTGCTTTTATGTTCTCTGCAGGCACTGTATATCTGATAGTATTTGTAACCTGTAGTTTGGCAGGGCAGGTCTGGCTGTGACATAGCAGGCAGATGGATTTTGTGTGCTAGAGTCTGCCCTGCAAAGGAAGATGTCACCTGTACTGATACCCCATGAGCTCTCAAACAGTTGTTCAAGTCCTCAGGATTCATCATTATCTTCAGCTTATGAAGATGATGCTTGTGGAGCCACACATAGGACATCTCTCTGCTGCTCTAGGGTCTGCACCCACTTGACAACTCTTGCAGACTGCCATGCAGTGCTGAGGGCAAGAGCTGGGCATGACACCTTCAGGTGTTGTTTCTTAGTTGTGTTCTGCCAAAGGAGTCATTACAAGGAAAGATGAAACAGAAAGATCCTTCAGATGGTTCAATACCCACCCTGCTTTCACTGTCTGTTTAACCCTGCAATTTATTGTCTTTTCAAGTCACAGCAGATATTTCTTATAGAGAAGGACATAACAGAGGTATGTGGGAAGGATTTTAGAATAACAGAATCAGTCAGGGATGGAAGGGACCACAAGGATCAGCCAGTTCCAACCCCCCTGCCATGGGCAGAGACACCTCACACTAGATCAGGCTGTCCAGAGCCTCATCCAGCCTGGCCTTAAACACCTCCAGGGATGAGGCTTCCACCACCTCCCTGGGCAACCCATGCCAGGGTCTCACCACCCTCATGCTGAAGAACTTCTTCCTAACATCCAGTCTGAATCTACCCATTGCCAGCTTTGTTCCATTCCTCCCAGTCCTATCACTCCCTGACACCCTAAAAAGTCCCCCCCCAGCTTTCCTGTAGGCCCCTTAAAGATACTGAAAGGTTATAATAAGGTCACCTCAGAGCCTTCTCCTCTCCAGACTGAAGACCCTCAACTCACAGTATCACAGTATAAGCAAGGTTGGAAGAGACCTCAAAGACCATCAAGTCCAACCCATTACCACAGACCTTGAGACTAGACCATGGCACCAAGTGCCACGTCCAAACCTGCCTTGAACACCTCCAGGGACGGTGACTCCACCACCTCCCTGGGCAGCCCATTCCTCAGTCTCTCCTCACAGGAGAGGTGCTGCAGCCCTCTGAGCATCCTGGTGGCCCTTCTCTGGACACCTTCCAGCACCTCCACATCCCTCTTGTAGTAGTGGTTCCAGATCTGGATGCAGTACTCCAGGTGAGGTCTCACCAGAGCAGAGCAGAGGGGCAGGATCACTTCCCTTGCCCTGCTGCCCACACTTCTCTTGCTGCAGTCCAGGCTCTGGTTGCTCTCTGGACTGCAAGTGCACACTGCTGGCTCATGTTGAGCTTCTCATCCACCAGCACCCCCAAGTCCCTCTCCTCAGGGCTGCTGTCAAGCCAGTCCCTGCCCAGCCTACATTGGTGCTTGGGATTGGCTTGACCCAGTGCAGAGAGCTAAGCAAAAGCAAAGCAGTGACTTCAGGGCAAATGCAGCTTCCTTAAATAAAACAGTAAATTTCAAATCTAATACTAAATGTACTTTGCCATCACCACATGGCAAGGCCCTTCCTTATAAGCACCTTTGGCTTTGTTATCTCTTATACTCTTGGACCAGGATATCCTGATGCCACAAAGCTACCTGAACAGAGAAGTTATGCAGGTTGACTAAATAAAGAGCTGACTTTATGCAGGGTGTAATGGATTGATAGAATAAGTGCTGTATCAGCACCACGGCTGACTCAGGTTTACCAGTGTGCAGCACTGAAGGTTTAGGAGAAGTAAGGGATACTCACGAGTCCTTGGAGATCACTGAATTATTCAGTGTTACCTCCTGCAGAAGGCTGATGCTGTATCACTTCACTGCTGTACTGAATCCAATAACTGCTATTTCACTACAGCATCTTGCTTTGGAGGCTCTGGGGGATGGAGAATTTCCCCCTCCCTCTCTTGGCAAGTTATCTTCCTGTGTTCCTTTCTAATTTAAACCTATCTCAATTCAGCTTCCTCCAGCAACAGTACCAAGCCGGTTTGGTAAGAGCTATGCTCTGTGCTGCTTGCTAAGGCTGAGTCAAATCTGCTCAAGAAGCCACAGCTGCATCTCTTTCAGCTTCCCTTCAGAAAGCATCTTTTAGTGTTTTCATAAGCTGTAAGGCACTTTTCTGGTGCACTCTCTGGGTTTCACAGGTTTCTCAGCTGTGAGATTGTTTTTCATGTTATTAAGCTAAGGAATCTTACGAGCACAGCCCTGCCCCTGTCAGCGCTGTGGAANACTGCACACAGGACTCCAGATGGGGTCTGAGTAGAGCAGAGCAAAGGGGCAGAATCCCCTCCCTTGCCCTGCTGCCCACACTGCTCTTGCTGCAGCTCAGCACTCGCTTGGCTGTCTGTCCATGCCGCACAACAAGCTCCTGGTCAGCTCTGTTCCCATTGGGACCCTTAAAAGCATTTCCAAATCAGAGGTGTAGGGTTCTTAACGCTCAGAAGCTGTGTTTCACTTGCATTGCAGTGATTAATAAGATGCCCAGGTGGGAGATCTGGGACAGGTAACTTTACCTATCATTTCATGCCAAACCAGTGCAAACTGCTTGGCATATGTGACAATTATAACCATTGCTTGTTCAACTGAGGCTGGCTTTACTTTGTGACACACAAGGTTAAATGATCTCCTCTTGTTATCCCTGTCTCCACAAATAAAAACAAAAAGAATAATTTAAGATGAAGTCTTGGAAGCTCTCTTAGCCATACTTGTAGCCTCATGGCCCATGTGCCTTCCATCACAGGCTGCCTCTCACATACTCTATTCTCCAGGCTTGTGAGAGTCCTTTGTAGCACTCATTTTAAGCCAGCTTTGGGCTGAATAAATGATATTGGATTAAACATTCAATGAGTTGATCTTAGTGTGGATGATTCCAGCTCTAGCACTCAACATCTGTGCCAAATCCAGCGACAGCACCAACTAATTCTGGGCAGCACAGCAGGTCCCCGGGGTTGATAAAGGGCAGTGTCTGACAAGGTGTCACATAACACAGTATTGTCGAGCAGCATGGGTTGATATAGAAAACTCCAACACATGCAAACTCCACTTTATACTGCCCACAGTGTGGTACATTCCCTTCTCTCCTCTACCAGTTAGCTCCTGCATCAAGCTTTGTCACTATTCAGCCTCTGCTCTCAAACAAGGTGGGCCAGAGTTAGCCAGGTTATCTTGCTTTGCCTTTCTCCAAGCTAACTCTCCTCTGGACTCAGAAGTTTCCCTGTTGCTGAAAGATGTGTTACTGGTTAGCAAGAGAAGGCTCTGCAGCTCACAGAACTCTCTCTTCCTTACCTGGTGCTATCTAGGCATGCTGGCTTTGGGTTTTTAATTCTTTGTGGTTGCTGTTTATCCTTGCTCGTAGTCACTTAGAAAGGTTGGAAGTCACTTCTGCATTCCCATGACACCAAATTGCATCACCCTGCTGCTTTTTAAGCACAAGACAACTATTGCATATTCCTGCCTTGCCTGAGCCAGGAGACATTCACTATCTCTTGCTGGCAAGCAAGTGATGCTATAGTTAGGAATTACTTTACTGCTATTATCCTTGACAATGCTTTACTGTCCTTAAGCTGTGAGGTAAAACTTTCTTTTGCTCCCTCTCAATTCTTTCCTCTATGTTTCCACAGTCTCTAATTTACATAACTGCTGCATCCTTTGCCCTTCTTCTTTTCCATGTTTATTTGACATATTTTTAATAGCTGCCTTTGCTTCCTCACTTACTAAGGAGGTGCTGCTAACCAAAGATGTCCTCATTCACAATTATGAAACTGTGGGTTTCAGTCAGCTAGTAAACCTCCCTGGAAGAACTTCCAGTTTTCATTCACATTTTCCTGTCCAAATCTCACTCCTGCTGTCCAAGTTTCTCTTCCCAACCAACTTTCTTGCATTGTTTTCCTGGTCCTTTTGCAAAACAACTATTTGTGACCATGACTATAGGGAGAGATAATAAGCAGAACAGAAAGTAAATCTTGTGTCTTTGCTTTGGCAAGCTAGAAGCAGGGTGGAAAGCTCTTGGTTGTTTAACATCCTAACAACAACAAAACAAGACCCCAACAAAAGACATTATTTTCAGTGTGGCTTCAGAAATAATGAACTGGGGGTCAGTTAATTTAGTCTGTTCTAATTGAATCTAATTACTTATCCATGACCAGGAGTTACTAGGTTACCCTGGCAGTCTTTTTTCTAGGATTAATCAACTCCACTCAGCTTAGAAAATATTGGAAACCTCTTATAGGTGCAAAGAAATGAGAGGCTGCTTGGGCAATCAGATTAAAAGTACTGGAAGTTAGAAGAAGCACTGAAATACTGAGTACTTACTTACTCCTATTAAACCTTTCAGGAGATTATGCTTTATTACCATTAATGAGGATTAAATGTGCTGGTAGTGAGCTGTGCTGGACTGTGGAGTCCTGGGGCAAAACAGTAAGGCATAGCATTAGCCTTCCACATTTTGGGGGGGTACCTTGCTGAAGGATGCCAAATGTGTAGCAAAGCCAAAAAGCTATCTGCAGGTGTGGGGTTGCCTCGATGCTGTTTTCCCTCCCTGTTAAATCCTGCTTTTTGTGAGTTACAGGGAAGCAAAGAGCAAGGGCTCCTGATGACACTGAAGTTCAGCAGATCTGAAAGGGCTGGTGATAAGAGCAGAGGCTTTCTTTACAGCTGAGCCTTGATTTAGCAACTCTGTGGTACGAATATAAAGCTAATTCTTGGCAGGGTTTTTGTTTGAGGGCAAGCCTAACTACACACATGAAGAGAAGCATCTTACCATGGATAAATACAACTCATAAACAGCTTTGCTTGCTTGGCTTGGATTGCTGGGGGTTTTGTTTGGGGGTTTTGGGTTGGGTGGGGGTGGGGGGTTTGGTTTGTTTGTTTTCATAGAATCACAGAATGTCAGGGGCTGGAAGGGACCTCAAAAGCTCATCCAGTCCAACCCCCCTGCTAAAGCAGGATCTCCTATACCAGATCACACAGGAACACATCCAGGTGGGTTTTGAGTATCTCCAGAGAGGGAGAATCCACAACCCCCCTAGGCAGCCTGTTGCAGTGCTCTGTCAGCCTCACAGGGAAAAAATTCCTCCTCATGTTTCCATGGAACTTCCTATGCCTCAGCTTCCACCCATTGCCCCTTGTCCTGTCATTGGGCATCACCCAGCAAAGCCTGGCTCCAGCCTCCTGGCACTCACCCTGCTCATGTTGATGCACACTGATGAGGTCACCTCTGTGTGTCCTCTTCTCCAAGCAGCACAGCCCCAGCTCCCTCAGGCTCTTCTTGTAACTGAGATGTTCCATTCCCTTCAGCATCTTTGTGGCTCTGTGCTGGACTCTCTCAAGCAGTTCTATGTCCCTCTTGAACTGGGGGGCCCAGAACTGGATGCAGTACTTCAGATGTGGCCTCACCAGGGCAGAGCAGAGGGGCAGNAAAAAAAAAAAAAAAGTGTAAAGAATTAGTCTCAACTTTCCAGGCTACAATAAAGAGGAGATCATCCCCCTGTGCTCAGCACTGCTGAGGCCACACCTCAAGTACTGTGTTCAGTTCTGGGCCACTCACCCCAGGAGGGACATGGAGGGGCTGCAGCATGTCCAGAGAAGGGCAAGGAGGCTGGAGAAGGGCCTGGAGCACCTGGGCTACAAGGAAAGGCTGAGAGAGTTGGGGGTGTTCAGGCTGCAGAAGAGGAGGCTGAGGGCAGACCTCATTGCTCTCTACAGCTCCCTGAAGGGAGGATGGAGCAAGGAGGGGGCAGCCTCTGCTGCTTGGTGGCAAGGGACAGGAGCAAAGGAAATGGTTCCAAGCTGCAGCAGGGGAGGTTCAGGCTGGATGCTAGGAAATATTTCTCCCCAGAGAGGGTTCTCAGACCTTGGAATGGTCTGCCCAGGACAGTGCTGGAGTCTCCATCCCTGGAGGTGTTTAAGCAGCCTGTGGAGCTGGTGCTTAGGGACATGGTTTAGTGTTGGCCCCAAACTAGATTGAAGGTTCAACTGGATGAGCTTGGAGGTCCCTTCCAGCTGGATGTTTGCTGTGCTTCTGTGTCTTACATCCACTGGGGGTCAATTTAGTTACCTTGAAAACCTGATGATGAAAAAAATACTGCAACTACTTCTCAGTTACAGTGAAACCAAGAGAGACTGATATTAAAAAAACTGTTTAACTGGACCAGAGAATGGAGATAGCTACTAAGTATCTGACCATAGAAAAAGGTCTGGAATGTACAGAGTTTGGTTTCCTGTGCTACTGGCAATCCTTTCTTGAAAATTAGGTCATTTCTGGGATGTTTGCTTTGTTGGCTTTGGTTTTTAGAAACATGAGTAAGTGGGATACGTGGAGATTATACACTGCAGCTTGAAAGTAACACACTTTTTAACAGCATTCCACATCCTGCATAGATTGGTTTTCAATATAGAAGATTTGCTAAATTGGAGTGATCATCTTCAGTCTTACCTTTACCTTTTTTCCCCTCCCTCAACTGGGAAAATTTCCTTTAAACATAGGTATTTTATTTATGCTCTTTTCTCCAGGGAAGGTTCCATTCTGATAGAGCAAAACACAAAGAATAGGCACTGTAGATGATTATACACCACTTATTCTCTACCTGCACTAATAAAGATTTGTCCTTAATTAACCTTTGATATCCACCTTCAAAATGCACCTTTGAAGCCTCTGACAAAAAACAAAGTAAAAAGGCACAGGAGGAGGAATGTTTTCCCTGTGAGGGTGACAGGACACTGAAATAGGCTGTCCAGGGGGGTTGTGGAGTCTCCCTCTCTGGAGGTACTCAAAACCCACCTGGATGTGTTCCTGTGTGATCTGATATAGGTGATGCTGCTCTGGCAGGGGGGTTGGACTGGATGAGCTTTGGAGGTCCCTTCCAGCCCCTGACATTCTGTGATTCTCTGTGATGGTGGTTAAATAGCACAACAAGCTGCTAAGAGTGGTTTTGGGCATTCCATTCATTTAACACTTCAGTGATATGATCCTGAGCAACCTCAGAGGTCTTCCCAAGTGACCTAGCTTTGAGCAGAGAGTTGCTCCAGATGAACCTCCAAACTTAAATTATCCTCACACAGGGAAATCAGGAAATGCATCTTAAAGTATTCTCTTTCCCTCTCTTAAGAGTCAAAAAGGAGTCATTTTTTATGGTCTCCTTTTTTACTGTGCACACAGTGATACAAATGTTTCTTCCAGCACCACTTGCTTTTTCAGTAGTGCCAGTGAAAGCAAACAATTGTCCTAGTACCAGAAGCACCAGCACTGATTTGAGCCTCACTGACAAATGTAGAATCATAGAATGGTAAGGTTGGAAGTGACCTCAAAGCTCAGCCGGGTCCAACCCCCTGCCATAGGCAGAGACACCTCCCACTAGCACAGGTCACTCAAGGCCTCATCCAACCTGGCCTTGAACCCCTCCAGGGAAGGAGCAGCCACAACCTCCCTGGGCAACCTGTGCCAGTGTCTCACCACCCTCACTG
>WBNM01010530.1:4409-58177 GCA_013399055.1 Ramphastos sulfuratus | reverse complement strand
GACTGCCACACAGCTTGGTGCCATCTGCAGACTTGCGGAGGGTGCAGATTCCTCTGTCCATGGCACTGACAAAGATGTTAACCAGCACTGACCCCTGAGGGAGCCACTTGTCACTGGTCTGCAGGTGGACATTGTGCCCTTGATCACCACTCTCTGTGTGCCACCATCCAGCCAGTTCCTTGTCCAGCTGTGCTCCACCCACCAAGTCCATGTTTTTCCAGTTTGGTGACCAGGATGTCCTGTGGGACAGAGTCAAATGCCTTACTCAGGTCCAGGCAGATGACATCAGTCCATGTAAAGCAGTGTGATTTCATGCTAGGCTCCAGCACTCAGGATCCACTGGTGGTGGTGTCTGGAGTGACAGTGAAGCTTGGCGCGGTCAGGACTAAGAGCAGCAGAGCAATGAGAGCTCATGTGGAAGGAAGAGTCACTGGGCAGTGATGCTGAACACCTCAAATATGCATGCTGGGAGTGGAGGAGTGCTCTTCCATAAGGCTGGCCACAGAGGCATCTTCCTCTTGACAGAAATGCTGCTCTTCAGTATGTGAAATAATTATGAGATGAATCTGAATTGAAAGTGCACTTCCTCTTGACCTACTTCCCAGGCAGGGATGTGCAGCTTGATGCCCTCCTGTTTAGAAAGGTAAAATTACCTCTCCACATTCCCCAGGCTCTACATAAGCCTCTATTGTTTGGTACCAACCACATGGCTAATTATCATACCTACTCTGCAGTCACTTTTAATGATTTCCTTCCATCTCTTGTCAACACCCAGGCTGAGTAACCAAACTGGTTTCTTTGGAAAGCACTGTACCTGTTTACCCCACCAGCAAACACACCTCCTTTTTGGTTTGTGCTGTGAAGGTAAACATCCAGAGCAGCAGCACAAGCTGCCTCTGGGAAAGTGGCTCCAGGACTATGTGCACCTGAATCCTGCCTCATTAAGTGAACAGATCTTTCTTTACACTCAGGGATGCAGGATGCATCTTTTTTACTTCACCACAAAGATCAATTACATGTTCCATTGATGCCAGTGATCTCTCTGGGGCCTTGAGCCAGAGCCCCACAGTAGCTCAGCTCAAGGCTTAGAAGAGGACACTAATGCCCCTTTTGTGACAGTCAGTTTGAGTGAAGAAAGGAAGTTTGATGCATGGACCTTCAGTATCTTAAGTGGGCTACAAGAAAGCTGGGGAGGGACTTTTTAGGATGTCAAGGAGTGATAGGACTGGGGGGAATGGAACAAAGCAAGAAATGGGTAGATTCAGACTGGATGTTAGGAAGAAGTTCTTCAGCATGAGGGTGGTGAGACCCTGGAAGGGGTTGCCCAGGGAGGTGGTGGAAGCCTCATCCCCGGAGGTGTTTAAGGCCAGGCTGGATGAGGCTCTGGACAGCCTGATCTAGTGTGAGGTGTCCCTGCACATGGCAGGGGGCTTGGAACTGGATGATCCTTGCGGTCCCTTCCAGCCCTGACTGATTCTAGGATTCTGTGACTTCATCTCCTTTCAGAGAGGTCCGTGGCTATCTTTCTGGTGTCTGGAAAAAAGGTCTATACAGAGTATGCCCCAGCACAGCTTTGGCTGGCATTTCCAAACCACCAACTGTGCTGAGACTGTAAGAACTGCACAAAGGCTTTCTTAGGTTTAGTCTTGTCAATCCAAGGACTCTCAGACAAGGATTATTTGAAAGCCATTTTCTTGTTCAGTGGAGTCACTCCATGGTTCTTCCATCAAAAGTAACTGTATGGGCTTTTCTGTTCTGGATGAGTGGAAAAGCGAGAGGCTGCTGGGCTTTTCTGTTCTGGATGAGTGGAAAAGCGAGAGGCTGCTGGGCTTTTCTGTTCTGGATGAGTGGAAAAGCGAGAGGCTGCTGGGCTTTTCTGTTCTGGATAAGTGGAAAAGCGAGAGGCTGCTGGGCTTTTGTGTTCTGGATGACTGGAAAAGCGAGAGGCTGCTGGGCTTTTCTGTTCTGGATAAGCTTCCCTTCAAACAAACACCAAACCAAACCAACAAACCCACCTCAAACCCAAGACCAACAAGAAACCACAAAGAACCCCCCTAACC
The DNA here is from genome assembly GCA_013399055.1 of Ramphastos sulfuratus. Taxonomy (NCBI): domain Eukaryota; kingdom Metazoa; phylum Chordata; class Aves; order Piciformes; family Ramphastidae; genus Ramphastos; species Ramphastos sulfuratus. The sequence continues at coordinate 56,117 of WBNM01010530.1, read as the reverse complement.
AAACCACGAAGCAAGGTGTATATTTACAAAGGAGTGTTTGCTGATACACTCAATTAATAACCTTCTAGTTAACTATCATAGCTGATGTTCTGCTGTAGAAGGGTCTTATACTGTGTCAAGGCTGCTGGGAGCAAGCACCAAGAGGGTAAAGAAAAGAAAGCTCAGCATTACAGCAGGCTGTAGAGATTCCCAAAGCAGCAATGAGCCAAGTCACTAAGTCTGTGCAGCCTCACATGCAGCTGTACCAAGTTGGCCTGGAAGCAGCAGAGAGCAGGATGTTGCTAAAGGATTGCTCAGTTAATCCATAGCCTAAATAAGCCACCTAGAGATAAGTGAGAGATGATGACATGTAAACTGCAACAGCAAAATCTCAACTGCAGAGGCAAAAGTTTGTAGGTCACAGTGAGGAAAATTTATGCTAGGGAAGAATCTGATCCCAGGTTGTGTTCTCTCCTCATGTACATGACACCAAAGATGATTCCTTCTGCTGAGAGCTTCACCCAGGCCAGATTGTGGCTCAGTGTGCATGAATCACCTGCCAAACTCTCAAGTGCCTTGGTGATAACAGGACACAAATTCAAAAGTGGAAGTGCCTTATCAGCAGCTGGAGTGGAGCTGACAGCACAGCCAGAGACAACCACCATTCCTGAATTCCTTTCTAGCCATGGTTTGAATTTCTCATCTCGCTGTTCACATTAAGATATGATGCAGCTGAGTGAAGCAACCTCTGTCACAGGTCTGGATGTCCATCTGAGTTCTTGTCAGCAATGTTAACTTCATTCCATTTGAGCATCCATAGTTGATGCTATCACCTTGCACATCACTAATTAAACTCCCCCTGATGGAGCAGGTCCAGAGGGCGGCCATGAAAATGATCAGGGGGTAGGAGCAGCTCTGCTATGAGGACAGGCTGAGGAGCTGGGGCTGTTCAGCCTGAAGAAGAGAACGCTCCAGGCAGACCTAATAGTGACCTGCCAGTACCTGAAGGGGGATACAAGAAGGCTGCAGAGAGACTGTTTGCAAAGGCCTGCAGGGACAGGACAAGGGCAATGGCTGCAAACTAGAGCAGAGCAGATTTAGATTGGATGTTAGGAACAAGTTCTTTACTATGAGGGTGGTGAAACACTGAAACAGGTTGCCCAGGGAGGTGGTTGAGGTCCCATCCCTAGAGATATTGAAAGTGAGGCTGGACAGGGCTGTGGGCAACCTGTTATAGTTGAGGATGTCCCTGGTGAGTGCAGAGGAGTTGGACTAGATGTCTTTTGGAGGTCCCTTCTAACCCAGCCTATTCTGTGATGCTACGATTCTATAACTATGAAGTGTGTCCAGTGACCAAAGGATATTTCTAGATCTGTACAATCCCATGAGGTTTTTGGTTTGCTGCTTTTGGTTTGCTTTCTTTTGTTTGGTTCTGGTTTTGCCTTGCTGTTTTTGTTTCAGCTCAGTTTTGTGGGTTTTTTCCCTCTAATGCAGCGAGGTAACACTCTTCTCCCAGATGACAGTTCTGTTATCAGCATGGATACCTACCAGGCAAACTCCTTGATGAGCTTAATTCCCAGGAAACTCTTTGAAAAGCATTGTTGTGGTCAAAACAGGCACAGCTTCAGCTGAATTGGGCTCCAACTTTAATTTATTTATTTCTACAACCTTATCAAGTGCATCTTTCTTAATCACACTGGAGAAGATTGCCTCAAGTGTACACAAACCCACTCTGACCTGCAGAGACACTCAGTGTGCCAAATTCACCAAAGCCAATAGAAGCTGTTAGTCAGTGACCTTGGAGAGAAACCCACCCACTGGCACTGCCCACTCACTGCCTGCTCCTGTTTCACCCAGGAGGTCAACGGAAGCTTTTTTTTTCCTCCCACAGCTTTTGACAGAAAGGCTGCTTGGCCGTGGAGTCAGGCACATGTCAAACAGGTCCCTGGTTGAAGCTAGTTGCAGACAAAAAGCCATTCCACAGCTATTTGCTTAAATGTTGCTTTTGGCTTCCCTGATGCAAAGCACTTCCTGTGACACTGCAGATACATCAGAGCTTATTTCCATCCACCTCCCGTCGAGTGCCTAGGAAGGCCTCAGACAGTGTCATTTCCAGAGAGCAGCATTTTGCAGCACTGTTGCATGTAACAGCTGTCTAAGCAAAGTGGTGTGGCTGAGAAGCTCCCACTGGTTATACTAGAAGTTCCAGCCCTGGTAGGCTCATTAAAAGGAAGAGTACTTAATAGTTAGGAGAGACCACTATTAATTTTGAAGTGGAGGATTTATAAATCATCTATTACTTCCATGGGTCTGAGACAGAATGTTGGTCTGGATGGGTAGGATCACCAAGCTCTGATGTGCTCTCCTGATGTGATTGGAGAGAAACCTATGCAGGACACCTTGGCTCCACCAGCTAGGCAGGAAAGAGCAATTTGCTCTTCCTTCTCACAGATGCCTGCTGTTTGCAGAGCCTTCCCACAAGCACAGCTTCAACCACTTGAGCTTTCTTGGTAGCCCATGGATGCTAAGTCATCTCTATTCAATAATCTGGAAAGCCCTCAGCACTTTTGGCGGCATCAAACCCCCTTCTCTGGGACACTTCAGGAGTCTGTGAGCTTTGTGTTTTGGGACAGAAAGTGATGCTCTGTACTCCTCCTGACAGACCACTCCAGAGCACAAGTGCTATGAATGGTTGTTGTAACAGCTGAGGCAGTAGAATGAAGTCTGCCTCTTGCCTTCTGCGCACAGTAAGTGAGGTTGCACAGGATTTAGGTCAGAGTCAGTTTCACTCTATCTAGTTTGACCTTTACTGTTTCTTTTACACAAAATGAAAACAGCCACAGCAAGAGCTGGATGAGGAACTGAACCTAAACCATAACACTTCTCCAAGCCCCACTGCAGAGTCTTTCCAGAGGCGCACTGAGGACAAATAGAAGACTTCAGGAGGCTACTGTTGACATATGGGTGTGAAGTGTTAAAGCAGAAGAGACAGTTTTAACTGAAGATAAATTTCATTAGAAGAATCTGTGTCAGGATATCTTCAATATCCAAAAGAGCAGAGTCTAGGGCTGCCACAGCCTTTAAATAACCAGATTTAATAAGAGCCAGTGTTACATGCATGGCCAGCTTCTGCAATAGCTCTTTTTACACAGCTTTCCCCCTGAGCTTCGTTATAAACACTACTCACTTTTACCTTCCAGTCACAGCTTAGTCCTGGGTCTTGTACATTATTTTAACACGACACAAAAATACAAAATTAAAACAGATGATTGAAAGAGTGAAGAGGAGAGAGAAAGTGCTTTGCAGTCGCTGCTTATTTCTTTTGCCACGTGAATTCCTGCAGCACTCCGCCTTAAATAAGTTCTAGCAGGCATCTCGGGAGAGCACACAGCGATGCCTTCTGACCTCTTTGCCCTTAGACTTAGCCCCGCTGCTCTGCGGCCGGCCAGAGAAGTTTCCGAATGACACAATGGGCTTTTGCAACGCCCCCCAACCTAGGACAGGATGCCTGAAAATGACTATATGCTTGCTAGAGAGTTACAGCTAAATTCATAGTCTGCTGACAGAGGAATTGCTAGCGCCTTGGTAGAGGCGCAGGATAACCTATATGCTTGCTAGAGAGTTACAGCTAAATTCATAGTCCGCTGAAAGGGGAACTGTCAGCGCCTTGGCAGAGGCGCAGGATAACCACCGGCACCGCAGAAATCCGTGCGGGCAGCTCTGCGGCGGAGCAGCCCTCTGCGTTTGCGGCTGAGCGCCACCTGCTGGCTGCCTCGCCCAAGCTGCGGGCGCCTCCTGCCATCCTCTCCCCAGCGAACCCTCAGAGCGCAGCCCAGATTCTAGGAATTTCGATGCGACCTGAGATAGCAAAGCTGAGCTGCAGAACTCGGCAAGGCACAAAGGCGGAGGCAGATGTGATAGCGCAGCTGGAGGAGCCATCAGGAGACAACACTCTGTGGCCTCCTGAAGACAGAGGGCAGTGGGGGAAAGCCTTCCCCGTATGTCCACTCTTCAGCCTCAGAAACTGACGCAAACCAAACGAGTCGCGCATAAAAAAAAAGGCAATAGCACATAAAGAAAAAGGCGATAGCAGCAGAAGTCCTTTCCACTTCTGCTGAATTGCTGTGCACCTCCTGCTCCTTGCAATTCACACCCTGAGACACACAATTCCGCCTCGCTCTACCCAGCACCCCCTGGCTGAAACACAAGCTGCTCATTTTCTCACCTCGGTCCTCTGTGGTGACAGTGACCTCATAATCTCAATTTAACATCAACTGCTTCAGCCAGCTGGCCAAGGGTAACAGGCCTGTTACCTACTATTGTGAAAAAATCCTCATCCTGGCACTTCAGTTCTGTCACTCTGATCTTGTAAAAGTTACCACAGTGGAGGTGCTTTCAGATCACCACTGTTAAGAGTGCAATTCAATTTAGGGTTGTGAGCTTAAGGCAAAGCTGAGTGTTTGAACTGGTTAACTTTCACTGAGCTGAGTGGAAGCTGGGCAGGGAAACTCCAGCACCATTTCTCAGGAACAGGAGAGGTTGCTGGCCACCAGCTGTTTCACTTCCAATCTCTGCCCAGCAGCAAGTCACAGTTTCAGTGTAACATTACCAACACACCATTCTCTAGGTCTGGTGGGTATTCTATACACCCCTTCCACAGTGCACTGCCCTGAATTTAGCATGGCTAACTGCATCAAGCTGCACTGAAGGATGGAAAGAAAAAGGTAAAGCGACCTCATCCAACCAATCCTTCTGTCAACACAGCAAGCTATAAACCCAAACAACAGGAGAGGAGTGACCCCACCCTTGAAATTTCTCCAGGAAGACAAGAGAGAGCCAAACTTAATATTTCTAATTACCAAGGAAAATCTTCCACTCCATAATCACCTTAAACCTCCTCCCTGAGCTTTACTGTGCATCCTCAGGCAGGGCCCTGGTCCAGCTTTCAATTAAATTATTAGCAGGAACGATAGAGTCAACATTTCTCAACTCAGATGCCTCAAGTTCTTAAGCCCATATAAAGCAATGTGACACTAGATATGCTGCTTATATATTTTCTTCCCGCACTTAGGATTGTGTAAGGATGGTGAGTTGGATCTTAACTTTGTTTCAAATGTAGGAAGGGCTCTCTGGTGTCAACACCTTGCCCAGGAATGCCAGATTCCCTGCAAGACCTGAGCCCCTGCCAGGAGCTTAATTACAGAGCTTGGTCCCTCTGTGTGACATTGTTTGAGATCTCATTGGGTTTGTGTAGTTTGGAAAAAGTCTGTACCCAGAAATCAGCTATTCCACCAGGGGCAGGAATGCCTCTCGATTAGACTCAGCTGCTCAAGGCCTCACATCCTCCATGGGCAGCCTATTCCAGAGTCTCACCACTTTCATACTTTCTTAAGAACTTCTTCTTAAGATCCAGTGTAACCCTGTTCTCCCTCAGCTTCAAACCATTCCCCCATGTCCTATTGCTAGACACCCTCATGAAAAGTCTCTCAGCAGCCTTCCTGTAGGATCCCTTCAGGTACTGCCAGGCAGCTCTAAGGTCTCCCTGGAGTATTCTCTTCTCTGGGATGAACACCCCCAGCTCCCTCAGCTTGTCCTCATAGGAGAGGTGCTCTAGCTCTTGGATCTTCTTAGTGGTCCTCCTCTGAACTCAGTCCAACACCTCTGTGTCCTTCTTATGATGAGGACACCAGTGTCTCTTAACCACAAATAAATTCTCCATTAAGCTTGACATATGATGCCTGATAGACTTTATGAAATACAAACTGTTCTGGAGCTATTCAGAGAACATAAATCCACACTCAGTTGAGAGTTCAATTAAGACTCTTGAACACACACCTTGAAGGGTTGATTTAGCAAGCACAGGAGACAGAAAAATCCATGTACTGGATATGTCAGAAATTAGCTATCCTCATACCTTGTCCTGAAAAAACAAAAGTGCTTCTAGTTGCTGCTAGCCATAACTGCTGTAAGAGAAGTGAAGCTTTGTAGTGGAAAGCAAGACTCAGGGGCAGGATGCTGGTCTCATTCTGTACTCTGTCATTCTTGCCTGACCTGCAGTGGTGCCTTTTGGCTTCTCAACTGGTTCATTTATTAAAACATGGGTAATAGTTACATGTGTAAATGCTCTGCCCAAGCCTGACAACTCAATTAAAAATTCACTTGAACTTTGATGACCCTCCTACCTTTTAAATCTCTAATAGAGATAGGGTAAGAAGCTATGACTGAGACCAGAGTCTACACCAAAAAAAAATCCCCAAAGTGTAAAAATAAGAGAGGCTTTTTCTTGGTCTGGAAAGATCTTAACATACAAGATTTGAAATGGTTGTATCCCCAGTTTTACATGGAATCCAAGACAGGAATTACACAACAGCTTAGAGGCAAGCACAGACATCTCCAACTCCAAGAAGTGCTTTTTACCCACAGAGTCCCATTCTCATCCATTTTTGCCAAAACAGCCGTGAAAGCCTCTAAAATGCAGCTAAGTGACTTGCCCTAATGGATGCAAGAGCAGGAGCAGCAGTTTGGGTCAGACAGTAAGCAAAGCACAAGCAGCTGCGCTAACAGATTCACCCACCCAGAGCAAGGCTAAACGCACAGCAAGCAAAGGCGGCAGCGCTCCAGCCAGGCTCAGAGAGATGCCCTGGATGTGCTCAGCAGCACTGCAGTGCCCTGAGAACGCAGCCGTGCTCCTTTCGAGCATGGCACCTCACATCCTCTCCAGGTTAGCTATCACCCCAGCCCTGGCAAGGCAGCAGCAGCCTTTCTTGGCACAGCAGGCTGCCAGGCAAGAGGCAGCCCCGCAAGCCAGAGCTTAATGGAAGGGCGTTAACGCTAATTGAATCTGAGCAGCCATAGCCCTGCATCACTTTGCATTTTCTCATGTTAAAATGCAGCAGCCGTTTGGTAGAGCACTCCTAATGGCTTTTTTTAAAAAAAAAAAAAATCTTTCCAGCCCTAACTGGTGTTGTTTCTAAGGTGACATTCCCAAGCAGCCTAGCACAGGCACAAGATGCTGCTAAGCAAACTTCCCCAGCCTAAGGTGTGTTGCTGAATGCAGGTATCTACCCTGTAACCCCAGTTCCTACCTTGCTGGGTTCTGTAGTCATCACCTAGTTTAGCCAGCACCCAAAACCCAATCCAAAAACCCCTACACAAACAATTGGGATTCAGAGCTTACAAAAATTATAGGTCTTCGACAACATTTTTTTTTCCTTAACCTCTCCTGATGGCACAAGGTCAGATGCTCAGCTGCAAACTGGCACAACTCAGTGTGCCAGTTCTGAACAAAATCGACAGACTCAGCCTTTTTAGATCCAGGGAATGGCTCAGTTTCCTGTCAGAGAAAGATGCTAAGTCTAACAGATTAGAAAAAAGAACACCATACACCCAGGGGAGACAAAAGTCAGCAGAGTCTTTTTGGAGCTACTGGTCAACACTGCAATAGGAGCCAGAGAGCGATCCACAGGACAGAGACCTTGTGAGTGTTAGTACACATGATACTGGAAAAAACACTCTGTGGATGAAAGGCCTTTTAAGTAATTGTTTAGGGATGTGATTTCATCAGCTCTGCCTCTGTTGAAACCCTCAGTCATGTTCTCAGCTCTCTCCACCTGGACCCACACAACTTCCTTTCTGTGGATAGCCCCAAGCACCCAGAGGGTGACCAGGAGGGGCACATAGATGCCAAAACCTGCAGAGTCTAAACTCCAGTACCTTAGAGTGAGGTTTACCCAGGAAAGCCTCCTGGAATAAATCACCTACCTAATTTCCTCAGGCTGAGTGGCTTGCCTGCACGACCAATTCAGTGCACAACGCAGGCATCTATCGCACTTGTGCGGCAGACCTCGGTCATCTCTCTCCCTGCATATTGCCTGGGTGAGCATTCTCATTATTTTACAGATGGGGAAACTAAGACCTAGGGAGAGCAAACAGGATGCCATGAGCCATGCAGCAAATGACAAATTAACCTGGGGCTTTCTCACCCGACAAGCAACATCAGCTCAGGGCTGGAATGGTTCTGTATGCAGAGTTCCAGGTCTCTGAGTGAACAGAGCACAAGGGACCATTGCCATAGGCTTGTCCATTCTAAGAGTTCTTGTTTGTTTGTTTGACTCTGCACATCTGCTACAAACCAGATCCAGAGGAGAGTCGGAGAGTTGGACCTTTGGTCTGGTCCCATACAGCTGTTACTACATTCCCTCAGTTTTAGAAATCAACCTGACCCCTCAGCAGTGGGTGCAAACATTTTAGACCTGGGAGAAGTTCAAATTTAGGACCTTGCTTTAGGAACGTTTTGTATTAAGATGATTTATATGAACACATTTGCTCTCTGGATCTGGCAGCAGCCTATGATCAGGCCCAGCATTGCTGAGTATTTTGGGCCACAAGCCATCCAGCTTGGGGATTTATGCATCTTAACGTGTTTAGCTTTGTAAGCACAATGCAGCAGTTACTGTTGTGCCTCCCGGCTGCTCTTCCATTTTTTATAACTCATTTTCTCTGCTAACCTACTTTTAATGTTTTCTTGTAAAGCTGTTTCCAGTCTTCTCTCTCTCCTCCCCTTCTCCCCCCTCCCCGCTGCTTTTCCAAAGCAAAAGCACTGGGATAAAACTGCTCTGGGTGCTAAACACCAATGGCTTGAACAGGCTCCAGCTTCTATATCCTGGCTTTGGAAATAATTGTTCCCACTAATCCTTTTGAGTGCACTCCCAATTCCATACATTCAAAGAGCTGCCCGCCCCCACCATACAAGCACACCCAATTGCTTCTGTTCAACAATCAGAGATCATGCATCAGCACATAGCAATTGCCAGTGCCAGGCAGTTCTCAAGCCCTCCAGCCACCCGACAGCTTCAGAGCTATGGATGGAGGTTCCTCCACCAGTGTCACTGCCCTGCCCACCTCGTCCTCATCCCAGCTACCTGGAAAAGAAAAATTATCTTTCTATTCCAGCTCAGCCCTGCAGCCTGCCAGTCGATTCCCGGATCCCTTCAATTTGATATCATAAAGAAGAGAGTTTAATATAGATTTGGTAAGACAGCTGAGTGATGCATAATTTATGTTGCCCTGTAGCACAGGGAGCCGTGAAAGGCAGCTGAGAGGGAACAGATTCAAGAAACTTGCCATACAGCAATACAGGCTGCCAAAGGGGCAGAGAGTCAGGAGAAGACTTCAATAGCAGGAAAAAGGATGAAAGACAGACGAGGTGAAAGGCACATGACGAGAAGAGACTGGAGAAGGAGAGAACAGGAGGCTGGAAGGAGAGAGGAGGAGCTGAACGGAAGATACAGATGGGGGCAGATGAATAAGAGAGAAGCAGAAGCATGGACAGGGAGAAGTAGAGAGCAGAGCATGCATGCTTGATGTGACAAGGAGCTCTCTGCAGGCTGCGAGTGCCGCAGCCGTCTGAGAAGTGGAACTAACTGCCGTGTCAGCTGGAGGGCAAGGAGAGTCACCCCAGCCCTCCTGGGGCTCTGCTGCCTCATGACTCCCCCTTGCTCCTCTGCCCTGTTCCCTCTGCTAGCCACTGCCAGAGCACTGCCTGGCTTCCCTACCCACCTCCAACTCTTAGTGTTTGCTGTTAGCCTCCTGCTCTTCTGTGGCCTCATTTTGCAAGGTTGCAGCTAGAACATGAGGCCAGCCTGGGCAAAGCAAGAGGCTCTGCTGGCAGTCTCACCCAACCACACTTCCATCCCTTCAGTAACAGCAGTGTCCTACTTCAGCACTCCTCAGCTCAAGTATGAAGGGCCTAAGTGATGCACCACGGTGACATCTCACCCCAAGAGAGCTCACCAAATGTGCTTGCAGGTATGAGATGAGCCTCAGAAGGTGGATAAAGCAAATGGAGAGTGGGAGTTTGGTGAGACTAGAGAGTGTGGACAGTGCTTAGCAAGCACACAGGATTTGTGCCTGCCATTCACTTAGGAGTCTCCTTCTGAAGAGGCAGTGGCTCTCAGGCCATGGAAGTCACTTTCTGGTTGGAGAGCTCTCATCCAAACACTTAGTGCCAGTGAGTCCTCTGTTAGAGTGATCCGAGACCTGTCACAGATGTGTAGGAACACCTCAAAGAAAGATCTCCACCAGGACCAGTTTTGGACGTGGAGTGGGCCTGAGATACCAGGAAAGCATTCCTGATTTATTTTCTGGGATTTATCCAATACAGACTGAAGGCAACACAGCCATTTGGCTCTGAGCAGGACCCCCAGTGAGCAGAACAGATGACTACATTCAAAGGATAAAACCCCGAGCACAACTGGACTAGCCGACAGCCTCCACAGAGGCCAAAGTGGGGGGACTGGCCCTGAACACTCAGTTTTCCTTCACCCCCAAAGCAGCCATGACAAGATTTACTGTTCCTTTTGTTCATGGAATGCAGCCAAGATGCTGACTGCTGTGCCAGCTGGAGAAAAACAGCCTTTGCCTTGCAGAGTTGGCAATACAGCTGGTGCTGACCAAAGATTTGCTGTGTGTCCCTTCTCTTGCACACGTGTGCCTGTGCCCGGAGCCCCTGCCCCGCTGCAAGCTGACACGCAGGGCTTTGTGAGGGAGCTGGTGGGCAGGCTCCTGGCAACCCCTGCTGTCCCTGGTACCATCAGCCCTGTTGTCTGCACCTAGGCATCGCATATAGGCCAGAAATATTAAGTGGCTTGCTTCATCCCAGCTGAAGTGGTAAGGAATTGGAAGCAGCAAGGTCCCCTGGAAAAACAGAGCAGCTAATAACTGTACACTTAAAGCTAGAGGCATTGATTGAGAGCAGGACCTTTCATCTCTGCTGTCTGCACGTAAAAGGGGAACTGTGCTCCCCTTGTACCTTGCAAGATGACTCTGTATGCTTTCAACCTTCATCAACTGCTGTTTACAGAGGACTTCTAAAGCTGCCAGCTGGCAAACACCGTGGCAGCACAGCCCAGGTTTTCCCTGGTGCTGCTGCTGTGTGTGCCCCTCTGCATGCAGCTGGCTCTGCGTGGCTAGCACCCCTGCCCCAGCTGTCTCTGCACCTACCCCTTCCAGTGCACAGCCTACACTCAGGGCTCTCTTTTCTTTGCCATCCTCCAGCCCTTCCTTTGCAACTAATGGCCAATGGTATAGTTTCTCTTTGGACATGCCCCTCTGCCAGAGCACTCCCATGAAAAATCATAGAATGGTAAGGTTGGAAGGGACCTCAAAGCTCAGCCAGTTCCAACCCCCTGCCATAGGCAGGGACACCTCCCACTAGCACAGGACACTCAAGGCCTCGTCCAACCTGGCCTTGAACACCTCCAGGGAGGGAGCAGCCACAACCTCCCTGGGCAACCTGTTCCAGTGCCTCACCACTATCATTACTTGTTGGCCTCATGCTATCTCATTGTCTCAGACTGGTTGTCCCCTGGTTATAAGGTCACCAGATGCACAAAGCACACAGATTTGCAGTTAGATCCACTATGCATTTCTTTTTTTTTTTTTTTTCCTGCTCTGAAAAATGCAACAAGAGACACTGCAAGATCCGTAGAAGTTACCCAAGTAGGTTTAAGAGAGGTCTGTGCTCCCCTCAGACCAAAATTTGCAAGCTTTGGAAAGAGATCTCCTTTTTTTTTTTTTTTTTTTTTTCCCCAGAAGACAGCAACTACAGCAACTATTTCTTGTAAAAATCAACACACAATAAACCCCAAATAATTTCCTCAAAAAACTAATTTCAGTGGAAACTTTTAGTCATCTTCAGGGCCTGGGATCTGTCAGCTCTCCATGGCAAAATCAGAGATCAAGGTTAAAAAGAGAAATAAATACATTACAGAATCACAGAAAACAGCTGGTTGGAAGAGACCTCAAAGATCATCCAGTCCAACTTTTGACCCTCTAACCTTATGCCACCCTTATGGTGTTACTCATCCTTCTTTCTATAAGAGTTCCTACAAAACATTAAACATAACATTAGAAGCAAGAGATAAATATTTTCAAGGTGTGTGTGTTGGGGGGATGCTTTGAGTAAGAATAAAGCCTTTGACAGCAAATGTGGATGGATGTCTCAATCAGGCCCTATTGGGAATGGCACCAAGTAGAAAGGAGATTTGCCTGAGGTCAGGCAGAGCCAGCAGAGTCTGCAGGGAAAGCCAAAACATCTGGAAATGGGTCTAAAAGCTAACATTGCTGTGTGACTGGGCTCTGCTTTTGCAAGTTCTAATTTCCCTGCCTTTACAAGGTGGGCAGAAGTGATGCAGCCTCACCTGGGGTGAGAGGCTGGTTTCCAGCAGCCACACTGGCTCTGCAACAACACTTGAGAGGTGAACTTGGTGTCTGACTTCCAGATCCAGGGCTCCTCTTTCTGATCCAAAGGACAGAAGAAAAGGTAGCATTCACATTCTGACAAAGGGAACGCTTTCAGAGTGATTAGAAAGACACTAGCTCCAGCCTGATGATAGAAACCACTTCAGGTATGTCCTGTCACTTGACACAGGACTCTGTTTGCCCAAAAGGAATAATGTAACTCCCCAGTGATCCTGTGTAACCCTCCACAGCTGTGTAGGCAATCTGGCTGTAGGGAAACTTGAGTTACTTGTGAATCAGCTCCAGAGCTGGAGCAGTCTACTGGATTGAACCTTAAGATAAAGCAAAAGCAGAAATGGTCCCACTCTGAAGAGCTGTGCATGACCCCATCTGGAGTCCTGTGTACAGTTCTGGAGCCCTCAGCACAGGAAGGACATGGAAGTGTTGGCCACGAAGATGCTCAGAGGGCTGCAGCAGCTCTGCTCTGAGGACAGGCTACAGGAGTTGGGGCTCTGCAGCCTGGAGAAGAAAAGGCTTCCAGGAGACCTTATAGTAGCCTTCCAGTATCTGAAGGGGGCTACAGGAAGGCTGGGGAGGGACTATTGACAAGGTCTTGTAATGACAAGACAAGGGGCAATGGGTTTGAACTGGCAGAGGGGAGATTGAAACTGGATGTTAGGAGGAAGTTGTTTGCAGTGAGGGTGGTGAGACACTGGCACAGGTTGCCCAGGGAGGTTGTGGCTGCTCCCTCCCTGGAGGGGTTCAAGGCCAGGTTGGACAAGGCCTTGAGTGACCTGTACTAGTGGGAGGTGTCCCTGCCTATGGCAGGGAGTTAGAACTAGATGATCTTTGAGGTCCCTTCCAACCTTACTATTCTACGATTCTATGTGTTGTGGCAGCTCAAAAAAGGGAGTCACAGCCATGTGCTCATAGCCCACAGATGCTCCAGCACCATAAGGACTCCTGGTTGATTGTTCAGTGTCCAGATTTTACCATCCAGTAGCCTTTTGGCCACCTCTGTGGATCTGCTAAGCCTAGGCTGGCAGAACTGTGAAAAAAGAATCACAGTTCTTCATCTCTCAGTGCAGGTTTCCCAGCTCAAGTGACTCCACATCCGTGAGCAGCAGCTGTCTTTACCTGTGGAATCATGCCCTAAGCAGTGGGACATGCCATGGCACTCACCCCCCAGGAAAGCCCACCTGAAAGCTGCCTGTTTTCATTGCCATCATCTGGGACACAGAGCTGCAGAATATTGCAACTCTGCCCTGTTTTACACTCCAGGTAAAGGAACATGGAGGCACCTCACAAGAAGGTTGTGTTGGAGGAAGTTCATTCACCAAGACCTCCTGCCTTGTACTCACATAAGTGGCTGGGAACAGCTGTCTCAGCCTTCTTGTACCAGTCACTCCATGCTGTCTGTAAAGCACCCTTGTCCTCACACCCTGAGCACACCATTGGGAGTTGACCACGAACGTGCTCTTATGGCCAGGAGGGCCAATGCCATTTTGGGGTGGATTAGAAGGGCTGTGGTTAGTAGGTCCAGAGAGGTTCTCCTGCCTCTCTGCTCTGCCCTGGTGAGGCCACATCTGAAGTACTGCATTCAGTTCTGGGCCCCCCAATTCAAGAGGGACATAGACCTGCTTGAGAGAGCCCAGTGCAGAGCCACAAAGATGCTGAAGGGAATGAAACATCTCTCGTTGGAGGAGATACTGAGGGAGCTGGGGCTCTCCAGCTAGGAGAGGAGGAGCCTGAGAGGTGACCTCATCAATGTGCATCAATACGTGCAGGGTGAGTGCCAGGAGGCTGGAGCCAGGCTCTGCTGGGTGATGCCCAATGACAGAACAAGGAGCCATGGGTGGAAGCTGAGGCATAGGAAGTTCCATGAAAACATGAGGAGGAATTTTTTCCCTGTGAGGGTGACAGAACCCTGGAACAGACTGCCCAGGGAGGGTGTGGAGTCTCCCTCTCTGGAGATATTCCAAACCCACTTGGATGTGTTCCTGTGTGATCTGCTGTAGGTGATCCTGCTCTGGGACCTTTTGAGGTCCCTTCCAGCCCCTGACGTTCTGTGATTACTCTGCACAGCTAAACCACCAATGCCCAGAAATTGCGGGGGGAGGGGGGTGTGGGAGTGTGTGACTCCTCAGGAGTAAGGAAGAAAACACCTGAAAGGGGGCAAATTTCACACCTTGCACCACTTGGTGTGGGTCACTCTCTGCTGCAACAGGATCATGTGCATTTAAGGAGCAATACCTAAATCCAGACTTTTAAGATGTGTTGCCAGGATCAGAGCTTTTGCCAGCCTCTGAAATCAAGAGACCTCTATTCTGCCCCAGGGGCTAGACAGTAATGTGTAAGGAATTTTGAACCCCTACATGCTGCCTCAGTCCTTACCAGCTCTCTAGACTTCTCCTTCCATTATCTTTTAGTTTCTACTTCCCATAGGCTCTGCAGAGGAGCCTCTTAGCCACAGTGACTACTGTTGGAATCTGTGAGAATCACACACTTGATACCAGAACAGAAAACAATAAACCTCCTACCCCAAGCCAGCCGTTTCTTAGGGACCATGGCTCACCAACAGTTCAAACTGAATACAGTTCTTCCCTTCTGCCTTTTGAGCACCTTTCTCGCCTAGCAGTGTTGACTGCCACAGATCACAACCTCCTTCTGCAGCTCAGCCGTAGATTCAGTCTGGGATGCACAGAGATGCGGTGCCTTTGCTCACACTCCCAGCTCAGCAGAGGAAAAGCCACCCTTGGCCAGAGATGCCCAAAGAGACAGCAGTGTAAAGCTCTAACCATAACCCTTTTCCAGCACTGAGCTTGGAGCATGGAGAAAAGATAACTTTTTCTGATACAAAAGGACCAAAAGAGGACTTACCACTTGGTGTAGGCATAGTCCTGCTTCCAGTGTGCATCTGAAGAAACCTCTTTCACCACTGAGAAAAAGAAGTCACCCCAGGCCCATACCAACACCTTCTGTCCAGATGTAAATCATTATCCATCAGCCAGTGATGAGGTAAGGCTGTTGGTCTCCACTACAGCTGACAGGAGGTTGACTACTCGGAACCAAACCCTGGCAGCTACATAGAAGTGCTGTTTTTATTTCAAGAAAGAAAGATGCTCTGAGTAAATGGAAAAGTACTCTCCTCTGTCTTTTTGTATTTTAAATCATTTGAGTCAAGACAGCTAACAGAGAAAGTCACTAAACATCAATACAGAGCAAAGGTATTTGGCTAAAAGCAGCCAAATCACCTGCAACTTGCAATTAGGTTAAGGCCAATCAGGTGTGCTGCCCCTTGTAAACACCTGTTTCTTTCCACTGATAAAAATGTGCCTGAACAATTAAAGTTAGGGATGGTGGATCCCATCCCTCCTCTCGGTGTTGTTTTAGAGCCTGATGAAGAAATAGTGCTCTCCAAAAATGTGGATTGTCCCACCTGCTCCAGCATCTTGTCCTAGACAGTAGCCAGCAAAAGGTGTTCAAAGGAGAGAAGAAGCTCAGCCACAAACAGTCCTTTGAACATCTAACCCAAGCAGAAGATCTTTCTCTAATTCCCCCTAAGACTGAGGCCTGTGTGTGCCCTGCAGGAAGACAATCCAATATTCCTTGCAAAATCCTTGGTTCTGGGTAATCAACACCATTGTAACTCTGGACAAACAAAAATAGCCAGGACTTGTCTAACCTTGCCAAGCTCTTGATCACCACAAGGCCAGTATGGGAAGAAACTCTCAGTACATTCCAAACATGCAACTTTGACTCTCTCCCAGGCTTTCTAGAGCAGCCTTGAGCAGGGAGGCAGCAGCCTGCTGGGCACAGCTGTGTCTGTCAGCCCAGCAGTGCTCCAGGCTGGAGTCCTGCAGCTGGGGGGGAACAGTAAACTGCACCAGGACAGGCTGGGAGGTGATCTGCTGGAGAGCAGCCCTGTGGAGAAGGACCTGGGAGTACTGGTGGGCAGCAAGTTCTGCATGGCACAGCAATGTGCCCTGGGGGGCAAGAAGGCCAACGGGGTCCTGGGGGGCATTAAATGAAGAGTGTGGCCAGCAGATGTAGGGAGGTTCTCCTTCCCCTCTACTCTGCCCTAGTGAGGCCCCATCTGGAATACTGCATCCAGTTCTGGGCTCCCCAGTTCAAGAGGGACAGGGATCTACTGGAGAAAGTCCAAGGGAGGGCTACAAGGGTGCTGAAGGGAATGCAGCACTGCCTGATGAGGAGAGGCTGAGGGGCCTGGGGCTGTTCGGTCTGGAGAGGAGAAGGCTGAGAGGGGATCTGAGCAATGTCTATGAATAGCTGAGGGCTGGAGGTCAGGAAAGAAGGGACAGGGACAGCCTCTGCTCACTTGTGCCCTGGTATAGAACAAGGATCAATTGATGGAAACTGCAGCACAGGAAGCTCCAGCTCAACATGAGGAAGAACTTCTTGACTGTGAGGGTCCCAGAGCACTGGCACAGGCTGCCAGAGAGGTTGTGGAGTCTCCTTCTCTGGAGCCTTTCCAGCCCTGTCTGGATGTGTTCCTGTGCCACCTGTGCTAGATTCTCTGGTCCTGCTCTGGCATGGGGGTTGGACCCAACAATCTCCAGAGGCTCCTTTCAGCCCCTACTGTCCTGTGATCCTGTGTGATCCTGTGTCTCTCCTGCCCCTGCAGGGTGTGAACCCTCACCTGCGGATCAACGGTCCCATGAACATCAACCACTACGCCACCAAGAAGAGCGTAGCAGAGAGCATGCTGGACGTGGCGCTCTTCATGGCCAACGTCACACAGCTCAAGGCAGTGCTGGAGCAGGGCACTTCCTTCCAGTACTACACCACCCTCATCGTGCTCATCAGCATCTCCCTCTTCTTCCAGGTGATGATCGGGATCATCCTCATCATCACTGGTAAGATGCCCACTGAAGTGCCTGCAGCCTCACTGGGTACTGCAGGGGCAGGGGCAGCCCATGGCTTGGCTGGCACGGGGGTAGCAACTGGGGCTGTTGGAAGACAGCTTGAGGTGGGTGGTGGACAGGGCTGTGCCACTGCTTTTCAAAGTGCTGGGTGGGTTGTAGCTCTGAGCACTGCTCTTCCTTCCCTGGCCCACCCTGCCACATGTCCCTCCCTGCAGCTGCTACAGTTACTACCTTTTAGCTGTGTCTTTTGTCTTACTCAGGCTAGGGTCTAACAGAGTGATTTAGGCAGAGATATTCCCTACATTAATCTCACATTTAATCACTCTCCCAGGGCTCCTAGTGCTGTACAGACAGTACATTAACACCAGCACATCAGACAGGCTTGCTCCATCTGATACAGCAGTTGCTGTATTTCAGCCTCCAGCACATACCTAATATTAAAAGTCTCCCCAAAGCTGCCTTTTCCTACGTATCCTAGGTGGATTTTGACTGAAGGTTCCCTTTTCCTGCATATCCTAGGTGGTGTTTTACTGAAACCTGCTTTTTCCTGCATATCCTAGGTGGTTTTTCACTGAAAGCTGCCTTTTCCTGCATATCCTAAGTGGATTTTCACTGAAAGCTGCTTTTTCCTGAATATCCTAGGTGGTTTTTCACCTGAGACAAGGTGTCAGAGGCTACAGGAAATGCTGTGATGTGTTCCTTCCCCTGCCCCACATGTCACAGTCTTTGCTAGTGGTGGCCACAGTATCTGGAGCCAGCTGTAAGAAGTAGGACAGGGACCTCCAGCTGAGGATGGAGATCCACCAGGCTGCCATTTGTGTGGCTTACTGGCCACACAGTCCACTGTGAACAGATCAATACCCATCAGCTGGAGCTGTTTCCATTTCTATACTCAGATGTCTTTTGGTCTGGAGGCAAGGAGGGTGTTAACAGCTGAGTCAGCACACACATGAGGGCTGGGTGCCAAGGAGGAACTAACCTCCCAACTCCAGTACAGCATGGCTGACCTTGTTCCCCATGTCACCCAGCCTCCCCTGGCAATGTCCCATGGCCGTGCAGTGTGGGGGGCACATGGCACATCCCTGGCAGCAGTAATGTGACTATTTGTCCTCCTGTGTCATCCTAGGGTGAGCTGTGGCCCCTGTAAACATCCTGGGACTATTCCAACCGTCCCATGGCTGCAGTGCCCAAGGGCAGAGCAAGGCTCACAGGGGCTGGGGATCTTGGAGCCAAGCTACAACTCTCCCTTCCTCTTTATATTATATTACACAGCCCGTTTGAACCTGAATGATGTTGCAAAGCAACCCCGCCTGAATATACTCAACAACGCTGCCACAGCTCTCATCTTCATCACAGTCATCCTCAACATCTTCATCACAGCCTTTGGGGTGCAGAAGACTGGCCTTTACCCTAGGAGTTTTCGACCTTATTAAGTCATGGAGCAATGGAGTCAGGTAAGAAAGGGCTAAGTCCCCATCCCTGCCAGCCCCTAGAAGGGATCCAGTCTCAGAAAATGTCAGCACCAGGTTGTAGAGAAGGCAAAGCTGCACACATGAATGAAGCCTTCCCAGGGGCACATTGTTGTCCCATAAGCTTCTGGGGCCACTGAACAAATTCCCTCAGAGAAGGAGGAGGAAGAGGATTTCTCCTCACTTGATTTTTAAAGCAAGGACACCAAACATCCCAGCGGCTAGGGTTTATCAGCAGCAAGTGGTTTTCTCAAGGCTGCAGACTTCACCCTAGGTGTAGACAGCAGCTGTGGATGGGAGCTCGATTTGGGAAAGAAAACTGGGTGTGTTCTGGGAGGTGTCCAGGGACAGCAGCCTTCTCCCAGCAGAAGAAAAGAAAGGTTCTGGCCAGGTGATGAAAGAGCTCTTCGTAACAGCCAGGGAGCTTTAGTGGGAGCTGTTTTAACAACCTCTCTTTTCCAAGAATCTGGTGAATAAGCAAAATGCTTGGGTTGCCAGGCCAGGAAGGGAACGACATGTTCTTAGGTCAAAAACTGCTTTAGGTTAAGAAGCAAGGTTCACATCCCTTGCTTACATGACCTGCAATATGGGAACATAGTTTAAATGCAACATAGTGGGGCAACAGCCAGCAAGGAAGCTTGATAGATGCAGGAGGCCTCTACAGAAACACTGCTACCTTGGGATCTGACGGGGAGAGCAGCACCTCACACTCAGAGGTGTGGCTGTGGTACCCAGGGAGCTGACATGCAGGGACTGTACAGCACCAAGGAGACTGCTGTGACCTGGCTGGTGTTTCTGTCACCCCTGCAGGACCTAAGCAATGCAGCTGGTGGGAAAACCTCTCCTCCTTTACACCTTCACTGACTTCAGCAGGAGCCCATCGACAGGGAGCTGGGTTATTTCCAACGTGTGTGTGTGTGTGTGATGGTGTGTCAGCCCCTTACCATAACACTCCTGCAGCCCTAAAGGGCTGGAAGCTTTGACTTGCAAAGCTAGAGAAAACTTTGCTAAAGAGGGCTGCAGGAACATGGCTTCAAAGCACAGCTCTGTACATCTCATCTCTTATTTCAGCTGCCCGCTTCTCATATTCCATAGTGGTTTGTTTTATAGAGAAGTCTGGATGCTTTCCATAAGAAAATCCTGCTTTGTTGTCTAAAATGCTATACTAACACTTTACCTCCCAAAGGCTAGTATAGATTTCTCAGGCTGAAATGAAAAGTAGTTCTCATGGGAGGACAGAAAAGTGTGTGTATGTTAGTGTGGATACAGCCAGCTTAAAACTTTCCCTAGATGTTTAAAACTAAATAGGACCCAGTCAAGAAAACAATCAGATATTTCCAAGGTTAACAATGGTCTCATGTCAGCAGCAGAAACCTATCAGGAATGAATGATGTCAGAATAACCTAACAATATCTAGTAGAAAATGCAGAACCATTATGCACACAGAGCACCTCCAGGCTCATTGGCACCACGAGCAATGACAGCTGCACAGTGTTATCACTTCACCAAAAGCATCACCAATGTCAGTTAGGGTCTTATCACTAAGATAAATGTTTTAAAATATATCATTTTTATATTGAAAGGGATGGGAAGTCTTTTGGACTAGAACAATAGCCCCAAAATAGATTAATGATTTCCCAGATTGTGGTTTTGTTTTGTTTGGGTTGGGGTTTTTTTTTTGTTTTTTTTGGGTTTTTTTTGAGGAGTAAAAAATGTCAATTCTAAATCTTGTAACTTTGTGGTCATGTTAAAAAAAAAAAGGTATTTTAACAGTCTGGTGTAAGCCTATTTCAATAATTAAATGCTTTTCTGATTATTAAATGATTTTTAAAAATTGTACAGCTGAATCAATGTGGATTTTTCATTTTGCACACTCTTGCCACCACTGAGAAAGAAAAGTCACCAAGAAGTCCACATCCTGGCCTTTGGGAGCTAATGGGAGTGTCTGACACTTTGAAAGCCCATTATGAGCAGGTTTTCTTTGCAGTCTCTATTGACTTTACAGAACTAAATTTGTTTAACAGGTGGTGCTTTTTTCTTTCCTCTGGAGAGAGGGAGAATGATCTCTTCTACAAAGGCTGGTGGGTAAGGATACAGGACAGCATCAGCTTCCTGCCCAGCTGCCAGAAAGTCAGAGAGATGGAAAATGTCAATTATGTATCTATAGAACTTCTGCAAGCTCACACTGCCTGAATTTAAGTGCACACTTACCAGAATTTAAATCAGCAAAGCAGACCACAGCCTAGGAGCTGTCTAAGGAGGTAGGTAATGACTCATCCTCCACTTTGTCCAGGGATGGCATGTCTGGAGTAACACTGAGCTTGTTGCTTATCTCAGTCCTTGGTTTCTGCTGAGACCAACAGTAAACAGGGGTGAATGCTTCTAGGAAGCCTCCATCATCCTGTGTTCCTCTAGAAAAAGGCTTCACTGGGGAGGCAGCAAAGACAGTTCTAGCCAATGCAAACCCAGCAGCTAAGGGCTTTCAGCCACTACTGACCAGCTGGGTTCATAAAAAGGTTAAAAACTTCATCCCTTGTGCAGATCCCAAATCCTGTGACTCACTGCTTCACAGAGCAGGAGCCAAAGCAATCAGCAATGATGACTTAAAGGGGGAGGGGGAAGGAAAGGTTCAGCTGGGAAAGAAGCTACGAGGGGAATTTCATTACCAGATATTAACTCCAACGTTGTTGTCTGGGAGAGGTGCCACATCAGGTATGGTAGCACACAAGGCCTGCCCAAGCAGGGAGGGCTACTCATCACCCAGCCCAGGTGAGCAGACGAGCAGCAGCAGCAGCAGATTGGAATGCTGTTCTTCATCACCTTTAAAAATAGTTTCTCATGATAATAGAATCAGACTCATCAGGAGCCTTGGCTGCTTTTTTTCCCCTCTCCATATCTGACTCCCATTCCTGCCAAGCTTTTTAAACTCAAAACAGGAGGCACAGTTGAATTTTTAAAAAGGGCCAAATTTGAATCAAAACAAGGAGTTGCTGTGAAAGTGCTGGGATCCCCTTTATGTAGATCGGGCCAAGTGCTGAGCTCAGGTCTTGGCTTGTGCTAGGACTGAGCCTATCTCCTGCTTGTGAGAAGGACCACTCTCCATCTTCTCTGTGAGCACACCGCACTTGTGCAGGATAAACACAGAAGACAGGAAAANTTGATAAACACTGATAAGGTCACCTCTCAGCCTCCTCTTCTCCAAGCAGCACAGCCCCAGCTCCCTCAGGCTCCCCTTGTAACAGAGATGTTCCATTCGTTTCAGCATCTTTGTGGCTCTGTGCTGGACTCTCTCAAGCAGTTCTATGTCCCTCTTGAACTGGGAGGCCTAGAACTGGGCACAGTACTGCAGATGTGGCCTCACCAGGGCAGAGCAGAGAGGCAGGAGAACCTCTCTGGACCTACTAACCACAGCCCTTCTAATCCACCCCAGAATGGTTTTGTTGCGTCCCACTTTCTACAGCTCTAGAGGGAACTGAAACAGGTTTTGCTCCTGGCTAATTTTGCTTGTATCTCCCACCTCCTCCTGCTGCAGAGCTCTTGTTGGCTTGGACACAGTGACCTCACTCTCTCGTAATGTCTACACCTTTGGTTACCTGGAGCCAGAGGAGCAACACCTGGTTGCTAATTCCTGCTGCAGGGTGATGTGGTTGTGAGTAACACACAGACAGAACCAAGCTCTCTTAGGAAGACAATGTATTTGTAAAACGTGGGGCAATCAGGATATCCCCCAGCTCTAACAGAGGTGGCCTGGGAGTCGTCTTGAAGGCACAGAGCCACTTTAAGGCAGATAATTCAAAGGTACAATTCTGGTTTTCAACAGAAGGCATCGGCAGCTAAAAAACAATCGGCGCCAGACGTTTGTAGGCAATGAGAAGAGATGAGATGTTCATACTGGGCAAAGGTTGAAGATGATGACAGAGCAAGTCACGTTGGAATTGTCACACAATACATTTCTCAGAATAAAACCCAGCCCTTCTTTGTTCCCTTTGCTGACCTCTCAAACAAGTCTCAGCCCCACAATTCTGAGCCCCAAAGATGAAGTTGGCATTTATGGACAGCCCCCCTGCTGCAGTCCAACCTGCACCTGGGGGCCCAGAGTCCCCAGCCTGGCCTCAGCCTGCCTCAGAGGAAGGTGTCCCCTGCAGCATGGCCCCATCATCTCCCCAGCTGGCCCCAGGCAGCAGCCTTCTCCTGCCTGCCTGATGCACAGGAAATTCCACACAACTGACTTCCTCCTGCCGCAATGTCAGGATACAGCCAGGATGCACGAGAAGGCAGAAACTTGGGGTGAGCTTCACTGCAAGCTCAGGCACAGCTCCTAAAAATATCTTGGTGACAAAAATGAGATCAGCTGTCAGGAGGAGCCAGCTTTCTGGCAATGGTGAAGACACATTCCCTCTTGCTCATGGGAGGTCTGCTGGACCCAGAAAGCATCCCTGCTCAAAGAGGTGGTGCACACTGTGCATACCGGCGTCAGCAGCTGGTCAGCAAGTGCGGTGGCCTCGCTGCTGCCGGGTCTGGCCATGCCTTTCCACCGCACAGCTGTGGCATGACCTGCCCCTGCCATGCTCCCAGCTTCCCCACTCCTCAGGCTTGCTGCTGGCTGGTGAGCTGGGGAGTGTGAAGCCACTCATCTCCCTACACCTGGCAGTGGCCTCTGAGTACGTGGGCTGGAAGACAGCTTTTGTCTCCATATGCTCTCTCCAAGCTCCTCGGTGGAGGCTGCCAACTAGTGCCAATTAGTATTGATCATGTTAATTGCTAATTACTGCAATGCTTAACACCAACTAAGGATCCCCACCGCTTTAGGAGAGGAAGGACATTCATAATGGCAGCTTTGGCAGTGGGGATGCAGCCATCAGGAAACTGGACTGAAACCCGCTAACTCCTTACATTTCCACCCAGGAGTCCTCTTGAGGTAAGAGTTGTGCCTGTCACCGGCCTGGGTTACAAGGCTTGAAGGGAGGAGCACAGCCTTGGCTGAAGCGTGGGGGTGAAGTCCTCAGACTCTGCTGGCAGCACTGGAGCAAGGCTGGCACCCTACTCCCAAACTCACCCTCTGGTGAGGTAGAGTGGCTACCTGTACCACTTAAACCACCTGAGTTACACTTGATTCGTGCCAGTGTCTGCAGATGAATCATACGATCATAGAATGGTAAGGTTGGAAGTGACCCCAAATATCATCCAGTTCCAACTCCCCTGCCATCAGCAGGGACACCTCCCACTAGAACAGGTCACTCAAGGCCTCATCCAACCTGGCCTTGAACACCTCCAGGGAGGTTGTGGTGCACAGAATCACCCAATGTGATCTTTGATCCCATTGGGTGATTCTGTGCTCCACAACATCCCTGGGCAACCTGTTCCAGTGCCTCACCACCCTCACTGTAAAGAACCTCCTCCTAACATCCAGTCTAAATCTCCCCTCTGCCAGTTTAAACCCATACCGGCTGCCCACTCGAGGTGCTGCGGACGCAGGCGGTTACGAACCACACTTGCTCCCCGAGTGCGGTGTGTGGGCACCGCCGCACCCACTCCGCTGGCCGTGGCACCACGGCCCTACTGCCGCTCCCTGCTGGCTGAGGGCCGGGGCCTGCTAACGCCTCGCCGCGTCCCAGCGCTCGCCCTCCCCGCCAGCCTCTCCCCATTCCACAGGGATTGCGTGAGGGAGCCAGCCTGGGCAGGCTGCGGAGACAGCGCCGCAGCGCCCGGAGAGCAGCTGCCCTGCGCCCTGGCAGGGCCGTGCCTGTGTCTACAGGAAGCGCAAGCCCCGGCACGCCGGGAGCGGCACCGGCGCTGCACCTTCCCGGCGGGAACGGGGCTCGCTGCAGCGGCTGTCGCTGGGCTCTGGCCTCCGAAACTTCTCTGACACGTGAAAAAATAAAATAGAACAATAGTGCGGACTGCGTCAGCCTCTCAGCTCTCACCTCCACCGCCGTGTTTCCGTTCTTAGTCTCTGCTGAGAGACACTAACACTCGCCCTCAATGAAAAAGTCTGCTCTGGCTTGGCCAGAAGGCTGTGGCTGCCTCCTCTGAGGTCATCAGCGTCTGCCTTCTGAGAAGGGCTCTGTGCCTGCAGACGCAGCTGCCTCTCCCCAGCGCTTCCCTGAAATCTGATCATCGACTCCTAACTCTGTCAGTCACAAACCCCAGACTGAGGTGAGCAGATGATTTGACCAGATGTCTGTCTCCCGTGCCTCAACTTGAACGTTCAGCTTTATGCTGCAACAGTGGAACCTGATGGACTTGTCAAGCATCACAGAACTGCTAACGAATGAACGTCTCTTCTGAATCGGCATCCACTCCCTCAGTGTGAAAAGCAAACAGCTCTAGTACCAAGTCAGCACTGCTTGGATCCTGCACACCTCCATTACTCAATCCCCCTAGCACAACGCACAACTCCCAGCAGAGTTGGGCACCACCAGCACCATCCTGTCATGCACTCCCCTCAGGCTTGAGACCCTTTCAGGATGGCATGGGGGATCTGAAGCTGCAGTGCTGGGACTCCTGGGTTTCTGCACTCCTGTAAAATGGTTACAGGGGTTAAAACCTTGCTTTATGTTAGTGGAAGTGTCAAGGGATACCAATCCCCTCTAGCATCAGGCCAGCTATGGACAGGGGCTATTTCCACAGTTCTTGGGTCAATGCTCACACAGACTTGCCCATCCTCTCTTCTGTTCTTTGCACCCAATGCATATGCCAAGGTCTGAGGCCACCTCCTCCCTACCAGGCCAGAGCTCACAGGGCTGTTCCAGAGAGGAAGCATCAACAGCTGTGCTGGTTCTTCAATCCAGAAACCTGCTCTTTACATGGAGGTCAAACTATGACAAGACACAACTGTGAGGCCATTACTTATTAAATTAACCTTTAGATGCTGCTTACATGTACAGGATTTAGAGAGCAGAATACTCTGCCTCCTCTTTTTCTGACAAAATCACAATATTTCAATTAATAAAATATTGCCACTTCTTCCCTGCTCGGGTTTCCCTGATATCAGTAGGACAAACATACGTCTGTCAGATAAGGCTGCAAAGTTCCTCCTGAGATGCTGTCCTAGCTTCTCTTTATAACCATCCACTATCCTCAGGCAGTGGATCTGTAGTTTAGGTGGAGTTGCAACTTCAACCCCTGCCACCTGCCCCAGCTGCAGGCACATGTGGCTCTCGTCTGGGAAGCAGACTTGCATCCATCTGTGGCCCATCATTTGCTGAATATGAGCACAATTTTTCATCACTACTCAGTGGAAAGCACAGAGAAACATCTAAGCACCAGCAGCCTAAAGTGCCTATCAGCTCCTCCATAGAGATTTCCTTGGATCAGCAGACATATGGACGCCATACAGTTGAGAGAACTTAACTTTGGTCCCCTGTCCAAAAGCAGGGATACTGGAGAAACAGGGAAGGGGGGAAATGGGCAGGGCAGGGTTTTTGTTTTTTTTTTTCATTCAAGTATTTGAAGAGAAGCTGTGCTGCTCTACATAAATTATTCTGGGCTTAGCTGAGACTTGTGTTTGTTTGGTGTGCACCATGCAAGACTCGATGGGAACTCTGGCACCTCTCCCACCATGCCATCCACCAGACTGCATGGCAGGAAACACCAGCCCTTCACTTCTTGGTGTCTGCTGCCTTGCACAACTTCCCAGCAAGACACAGATCCTACATCTTGGATACAACAGCTCACAAGAGAAGCTCCCACTCTTCTAGCCTGGCCACTCCTTCCTCGGCTGTGCCACCCCATCAGAGGGCTCTGGAGGCAGAGGAAGAGTTTGTGTGCTCAGCTGTGTGCCTTGATAAAGCACACAGGGAGACGAGAGTGGATGGTGCTGCTGAGCAGCTGCGGGGCTGCAGGTCACGGTGTCTTCAGCTGGCGCCGGTTCCACATGCCCCGCTTCGAGTGGAACCAGTGGAAGAAGTTTCTCAGGGAGAGACGCTCCACCTCCAGCCCGGCCTGCAGGATCCTGGCAGAAAGCAGAAGGGTAGACTTAGGCAAATCTTGATCACAAAGACACTGAATGGCTCAGCCCAAGGAAATCTCTTGCAAGCTGTGCTGTTGTTAAGAGGCTGCAATCAAACTGCACAGTCCAGAATAGCTCAAGGGAACCTCATGTCCATAAGCATGCATCCAATGATGCTTGCTGAGTGCTTATCCACACCCGAGAGCCGCCTGCACATGCCAGGCCACGTGGAAAGGAATCAGGCAACATGGCAGATGCCAGTCTGATCTGTAGACAGGACAGGTCCCAAAATCTGGAACTAGAAACCCAGAGGCCTAGGATCTGTACAGCAGAGATCCCTTGTCTTAAACTTCTGAGAAATTCTAACTGTACTTCATGACCATGATCTTCCTAACAGTTACTCTTCTGGGCAACTGCTACACATAGCATGGGAAGCCTGAGGGACCCAAACTGGACTCACTATGCACTGTACTACTTGAAAAGGACAAAGTCTTTGCAACCACCAGTGCCTGATCTGCCAGTGGCCAACCAGCAGGGTGTCTGTAAGGCACGAGGAAACAGCTGTCTTCTTTTATTGCAGTGGCAAATTTGGGTCCACCTGTCTGCTAAGGTCGCGACATGCTCAAAGACTCTCCCTCACTGACCAAGCTTATGGTGGCATCAGTCACCTCAGTCTCCTCAGATCTCCACTCCTCTGGTCATTAGTCCTCCAGATCTAATAAGTCTCCCCTCCTGAGGACATGAATGATGACAAAAGTGTCCTACCTGTCCAGCAGTTCCCAGTCCTCTCCTCCCCAGCGGTCCCGAAACTCTTTTGTATTCATGCCTCCGATCTTGTCCAGGTCAGACTTGTATATGCCCAGGAGACCAAACCCATTCACCTCCCAGTAGCCTGAGGACAGCCACAAAAGAGGCACAGGTGTGTTAGTGCTTTGAACTGCTGATGACCCCAACAGGGCTGCTGGAGTGAGATTCCAGCTGCTTTTAGCACAATGCTGACACCACACTCAACTCAACACCAAGGCAGAGCCCCTGGCTGCCAGCACAGTTCCTAATGTACCTGGACTGTCACAGCTTCAAAGAGTTGTCCATGTGGCTGGGTGCCTCAGGACAGACACCTCTCACTAAAGGGAAACCTGTGCTCAGATGATCTGTGCCACTTTCCTCCCCCCGACTTGGGTTGGGTTACCCTCAACCCCAGGCTACTAGCTGTCCTCAGGACAGGCTGTGCCCCTTTAGAAATAAGAGAAATGGACAGAAAGGAGCAAAGTAGAGGTTTTCCAAGGTCCTGAAATCCACAGAGAGCCCCAGGAGACGACCAGGAGAACTGTCATATAAAAGGCTGGCTCAAATCTCAAATTCCAGGCACCTGACACTGTTAAACTCCATCCAACATCTAATGCGTTCTCACCTAGTGGTCCTGGAAGTGCCTAAAGCTCCAGAGCTTGACAGCACCAGAGGAACAAATCTCAATGTGGCAGGCACCCTTGTTCTTACCCCCTTCCCCAAGGACTGAGCCAGAGAGGCTCCACTCCTCTTACCATCAGGCCACCATGGGGACATGCCGCAGTGCAGCCGCATGACCATGGGGGCAAAGGCCATCTTGCCTTCCACGCAGTGCTTTCGGATGGAATCTATGACCCCAGCTGGGAAGTGGATGTGGAGGTCACACAGGAAGATGATGCTGTGTGGGTCCTAGAACCAACCACACCAGTTGGGAAAAGAAAAGGTTGACTTTAAGTAAGACGGAGATATGGAAGAGATTTAAAGAGCCGTTCATGGCTACATCAGAAATAGGTGCTAGGGGCTAGCAAAACGGCCACTGAGAGGTGTTCAATGATGGATGTGAAACACTATAACCACGACCTGGCAGAGCCAGTATCACAAAGCTGCTACTGATGATTTCCCTCCTCTCTGATAGTCCCAGAAGTAAACCAAGAACTGCGCACAAGCTCCTCAGAATAACGGGTGAGACCCTTACTCGGGAGGGACAGGAAACATCTACGATTGATCTGGTCTGCTAGGCTGTTCCCTTCCCTATAAAGCAGCACGTTCGGTATGGAAGGCAGAGGCAGCATCAGACGTACTACAAGCACCCATGCCCACCCCATGGGCCCCTAGGCTTACCGTCACAAGGTCTATCCCCGCCTGCAGCCCAGCAGAACGCTCGAAATTCCCTGTCAGCTTCAAGTACTGATAGCTGGGGGTCAGATGGGAAAGAGAAATTGAGTGTGTGCACACTGGTGAGCATGGGAAGTGCTGCCAGCAGCAGTGCACTGCAGGTGTCAGGCTGTGGAGCTGCATCCTCCTGCAAAGGAGGAAAGCCTTTGCTGTGTGAGTTCAGCACTGCTCCAAGTCACAGCATGCCTGAAAGTGTCTTCTCCCTTATGCAGCAAGGACAGGGAACTCTCTAGCAGAAACCTTTTCAGTTCCAGTCCAGTTCTATCCTAGGACCTGTTACTGGGAACCACTCACCAAAGCTGGTTCAGATCAGAGTAGAGAAAGCCAGATAATTATCCCAGCAAGTGGAGTCGCCACAGGCCTCCACACTCTCTGTGCCACTTCTCACAGCTTTCTTCTTTTCTCTGTCCTTCCACCTCCCCATCGTTGGGACTCTTGCTTCCCCTTCTCTCCCATAAACTTGAACAAAAGTCAGGAGGAAGGAGCTGCACACTCAGGTGGCTAACTGCAGCAGCAACTGCCTTATACTAACACTGTTCCACGCTGGCTGCACACAGTCTGCCTTACAACAACAATGCTCAAATAGGTGTGG
Organism: Ramphastos sulfuratus; assembly: GCA_013399055.1. NCBI lineage: Eukaryota > Metazoa > Chordata > Aves > Piciformes > Ramphastidae > Ramphastos > Ramphastos sulfuratus. Next base: position 26,819 of record WBNM01010530.1, on the reverse strand, counting down.
AAGGTCTGCATGACCTTTATCTTTGGATTTCCAGCTGCAGCAGCCTGTGGTTGGTCAATGCACAGAGACTGTTTGCAGGCATACGCACATGAGCAGTTTTTATGGCCAGGAAGTGCTCTCACCTGTGCAGTGCGGACCTTTTCAGAGCCTTCTCTACATCCATGTCATTGCTGCTGTAGTCTGTGATGATGACGTTGAAGTAGCGATCCTTGGTGACTCGGAACAGCTCTTCCATGTCAGAGATGAACTGCAGTACCCAGCGTGCCTGGTTTTTCACTGGTTGGGTTGCAAGAGGGAGAGAATTAAAGCAAAACTAGTCTAAAAGACAGTGTTGTTTCTCACTTGGTAAGGCTTCTTGCCTCTTTTCAAACCCCACTACCCGTGCAGGAATATTGAACTCTTGGACCTAAGACCCCAGGAATCCCCAGTGTGGATGACAGGTTTACTTTGAGCTTACAACCTCTGGGAGTTTGAGTCCTGCCATATTTTGGGCTGCATCGAGAGAAGAATGGCCAGCAGGGCAAGGGAGGAGATTCTGCCCCTTTACTCTGCTCTCCTGAGACCCCACCTGGTGTACAGTTCTGGAGCCCCTGACACAAGAAGGACATAGAACTGTTGGAGCAAGTCCAGGAGGAGGTCACAAAGATGCTCAGAGGGCTGCAGCAGCTCTCCTATAAGGATAGGCTACAAGAGTTGGGGCTCTGCAGCCTGGAGAACAGAAGGCTTCCAGGAGACCTTAGAGTAGCCTTCCAGGATCTGAAGGGGGCTACAGGAAGGCTGAGGAGGGACTATTAACAAGGTCTTGTAATGACAGGATGAGGAGGAATGGGTTTAACTGGCAGAGGGGGGATTGAAACTGGATATTAGGAGGAAGTTCTTTCCAATGAGGGTGGTGAGACACTGGCACAGGTTGCCCAGAGAGGTTGTGGCTGCTTCCTTCCTGGAGGTGTTCAAGGCCAGGTTGGATGAGGCCTTGAGTGACCCGTTCTAGTGGGAGGTGTCCCTGCCTATGGCAGAGGGTTGGAACTGGATGAGCTTTGAGGTCCCTTCCAACCTAAACCATTCTATGATCCTATATTTCTGAGGAGGCTTAAGTTGCAGAGAACAGAAATTGGAAATGACCCAAATAAAATACTTGAGGCTGCACCAGAACCACTTCTCAGGGCTGCCCATGTGGAAACTGCCCACCATGCCATCCCTTGATGTCCTGACCAGGCAGGTCCTTCTCACCTGGAACCACAAAGTGAACCACAGCACGGTGGTTCCACGAGAAGCCCTGAGGCCAGCACAGCTCTGGTTCATTTGCCACAGCCATCAGGTGCCGCCGGCGACCCCATGCCAGGTTCCTCATCTTCCTCTCCTCCTCCTCATCACCAGCAACGCCCTGCCAGCCCCGTGCAAAGACGTATTCGGAGAGGCGGACAAGGCGCTCCCCCTGCTCCAGCAGCTCCAGCTCCAGCAGGTAGCGGCTGCCTCGCATGCGGTCCTGGCGCTTCTCCACGTTCACAATACGCTGCAGCTGGAACCGCCTGCAGGAGAAACAGCTGAGGTGGCCACGGCCCCACTCCCACCTCCAGCCTCTTCAGCTCTGCTAGGCTCTTTCCTGCTGGCTAGCACCAATCTTTTTGTCCCTAGCTTCCTCCTGCTTTGCTGCATCACTCCCAAAGTCCCACGGGAAGGGTTAGCACCTGTTTCCTAAATCCACAAACATGTGGGATTGGCTGTGGGATTCTGGCCAACAGAAAATATTTGGCAAGGGGGATGAAACAAAGGTGACACAGAAAATAACGAGCGCGTGTGAATGATTATAGGGCTGGTAATACTGAGTGTACTCAACACCTCCTACAGTGATCCTGGCATGAGGAGTCTGTCTGGGCTAGTGAGACTGGCTGACGACAGCTTGTCAGCCAGCAACACAGAGCAGGACTGAGCAATCCTACAGTGAAAACTGAGGTGAGGTCTAGTTCTGGAATGGCCAAAACAGGATGAAGTGCCAGATCACCCCACCTGGAGTACTGTGTACAGTTCTGGAGCCCCCAACACAAGAAGGACATGGAACTGTTGTAGAGAGTCCAGAGGAGGTCATGAAGATGCTCAGAGGACTGCAGCAGCTCTGCTATGAGGACAGGATACGAGAGTTGGGGCTCTGCAGCCTGGAGAAGAGAGGGCTTCGAGGAGACCTTATAGTAGCCTTCCAGTATCTGAAGGGGGCCTACAGGAAAGCTGGGGAGGGACTATGGACAAGGTCTTGTAATGACAGGACAAGGGGCAATGGGTTTAAACTGGCAGAGGGGAGATTTAGACTGGATGTTAGGAAGGAGTTCTTTACAGTGAGGGTGGTGAGACACTGGAATAGGTTGCCCAGGGAGGTTGTGGCTGCTCCCTCCCTGGAGGTGTTCAAGGCCAGGTTGGAGGAGGCCTTGAGTGACCTGTTCTAGTGGGAGGTGTCCCTGCCTGTGGCAGGGGGTTGGAACTGGATGATCTTTGAGGTCCCTTCCAACCTAAACAAACCATCCTATGATTCTATGATCATGACCTTTCAGATCATAACAAGAGTTTCTGCTGTAAAATGGATGCTCATCAGATAAAAAACCTGAGAAAGTCTTGCGTGTACTGATCAGTTACACCATAACTGTGACTGACGTGACCTCAAAAAGCAAATGCAGTCTTAAAAAAGATGTAGCTTGGGAGCTATGGACTGAGAACTACTAACACCCATTCTATAAAACATCCAGGACACTGGTCAGTTATGTACAGGAAAACTAACCCAAACTGAAACCTATGGAGAAGGACATATAGGGAAATTATGAAAGTAATAGGCCAACTCAGCAGAAGGGTCAGGAGCTGGACTGTTCATCTCACAAAAGCTCAGAGGAAGTGTAGCTTTTTGCCAGAAAGGCAACCAAGATGGTAAATCTGGAGAAGAAAATGAACCATTTTAAGGTCATGTAAAAACAGAGTACTAGAAAAAGCTGACCTCCAGCGGGTCACCAAACAAGTGACGAACTGAAACACCTTCCCAGGTCAGTACTATGATCTAGAGATCTAGCTGGTTTTCAGACAGAGGTGCACACAGTCAGATAACAGCCTCAGGTTTGTGGTTGTCTTTGAGGTCAGTACACTGATCCCCATGATCTTAGAGCTTCTTTCTAGTCCTGATTCATAAGCTGATATGTGGTAGACATCAAATCACAAGCACAAGGAAGTCCAGTCCTACTTCACATCAGCAGGGTTGCTTCATCTGAAGCACTCAGTACCTATGCTGCACAAGCAGGAAGGCAGCAAAAGGTCAGGGATGCCAGAGAGATGGAAACCTCCAATCTTACAAATTTACTGCTGCCAGCTTTGGAGGGCAATATTCAGCCCTCAGGCATGGTCTGTTGCCCAACAATTCCCATTTCTCAGCCAAAAAGAGCTATTTAAAGCCCAGGCTTTTACAGAGAGTCCTCACCTGAAGTCTTATTTCCCACAACTAGTTTATCCCATGGGATGAGTGTTCCCTCATGCCACATGCTATGCCAGCCCTGGGACACTGCCCCTTGGTTTTTACACCGGGCCTTACCCTTTACTGCTCTGGCTGAGCTTCTTCATGAAGACACGTGTGACTTCCAAGGCCTCCCTTTCTCTTAGCAGCAAGTTTCCTGATGTGTTGCATTTCAGGTCAATCCAATCTGTACGCAGCATGTGGAAGTCCAGATTGTTTGTGCTGAAGGTCTGCTCCCAGTTCACCGCCTGGTCGAACACTGGTACATAGTCAAAATCCTCCTCATCTTCCTCCTCTGGCTCTCCATCAGTCTCTTCCTCTTCTGCTGTCACAGGCCCAGACTTGCCCTTCACAGGAGCTACCACTTGTGCCTCTGTCTCACCCACGTCCTCACCATTGCCTGCCTTCTGCTCAGCAATGTAGGACTGCACTTGGTTCAGCCACTGGGACAGCCCAGGCTTCTGGCTGTGGCTGGCATTGCTCACAGCACCTCTGATGGCTTTGTCAGAGACTGGGCCTCCTTTCCCTACTGGCAAGGGGTCTGCTGGCTGCAGCACATCCTTAGCAGTGCTGAGGTCTCCTTGAGGTCTCGTCCTTCTGGGAATCATGACCCCTGAGTCCCTGGGGTTGCTGAGAGGTTGCTGCCTTTGTGACATGGCCCTAGAAGGAGAGTTTGCTTTTTTGAGAGGCGTTCTCTCCTGGAAGGCCCTGGCGTGCTGTGGAGGGCTTCTGGAGCTGTCTTTGACACCAGCTTTTAAACGAGGGCTCTTTGTTACTGGGTTCCTCTCCAGACCAGCCTGGCTGAGGCTTTGGTTAGCAGAGGCCATGGAGGCTGATTTGATGCCAGGCGCCTTCGTCCTTCTGGTCTGCAGCCCCTCTCCTGCGCCATCCCCCATCACCGAGAGGAGTCGCCGCCGCTCCCGGAGGGAGTAGTCCTCACGCAAGCTGTCCCTGCCCACCACGCTGCTGGCAGCCTTGCCTGCCGGCGCTGCCTTCCCTGTGCCGGGCCGCTGCGGGGGGCTGGTACTCTCCCTGTCCTGCTCCACGTACTGCAGATCAGCCAGGTTCTCCTCCTGGGACCCTGCAGAAGTAAGTGCAGTTAGCCTCTGGCATCCTCCTGTTGCCTGACCCTGGCACCCACCCGGCAGGGGGCAGCTGTTTTCTGCCTTATCTCAGTGTCCGTCTCCTGCTCCGAGGGACAGGGATGCTCTTGCACACGGGAGCTGCGCTCCACTACTTATCAACCTCCTCAGCACCTCTTAGCTGGCACTGCCGAAGGCTGTGGAGGTGTCTGGCTCTGCTTTCAGCTGTTGGCCTGGCCACAGCTCTGCAAGGCAGGTGTGAGCACAGGCTGCCATGCTGCACACCTGTTGCTCCTACCTTTTTTAACTTCTCTGACTGCACCTCAGCTAAGCTTCGGGCCTGAAAGGGAGCTGTAATGTTCTCCACTACCTCCCACTGTTTAATGACCTCTTGACCTGCCCTGGAGAAAACTGAAAGGGCAGCAAAAATCTCCTCCTAGCCACAACAATCAGGCAGGGAAGGTCTGTGACTTGCATGGTATAGAAAATAATCAACAGTTTCCTTCAACTGGTGCATGTGGTGTCACACATAAAAGTGACAGACAAAAGGATCCTCTGGGCTCTGACACTAGAACCCCTACCTGGCTGCTCTGTTTTTTCTCCAGAGTCCAGGCTCTTCTCTGGGCGATCCATTTTCATGTACTTGTAGAATCCAAATCTGCAGAGGGAAGGGCAAAACACAAGTCTGATGGAAGTTACTTTGCTGTCTCCAAATGAATTCTGGCCACTGCTTTGGAAGTGATGATCCATCACTTTGACTACACCTACTCAGAATTTCTAGATCCTTCTTTACCAGCAAGTCATAGACTACCATCATCCCCATCTTGTGAATTTTTGGTCAACCAGATCTTACTCTGCACTGGCAAAGATGTCAGCTTTCCTTTCAGACATCTCATAAGTGCAAAAGGACATCCCAGAATAAGTATCCTGAAACACTTCTTTAGTCTCCCTCAAACTGCTCCCTAAAGCTCCCTTTTGATGTAATATCCACAAATGCAAGTCATGGAGCTGCAAAAGTGCCTCAGGCAGGTAACTGCAATGATGTCCCTCTCTATTCTCTCTTGCCACCACTGGCTGTGTGCCATCCTCATAAGTCTGTGCTTCAGGCTTTTGGAAGTGATTACCAGGACTGCTTCCCTCTGTGTATGCTTGATGCTAAAGGAAAATGGTTCCAGTTTCCAAATCCTGTCACAATATCAATGAATTGTCAAAGCAATAAACCTGGGTTGCACCTTCCAGTCCATGGCAGCCACCTTCCCCATGCTGCACTGTGAGCCACAGTCCCAGAAGGTCCCACCCAAACCTACAATATGGTCTGTTGTTCCAGCCCTCAAAATAGTCCTGTAGGGATTAAGTACATCTTCAGTACAGGGAGGCTACCATGGGTTACCTCACTGGAAAAGCAACACTCCTGATCCTGCAAAAGGTCCTTCTGAATGGAGGGGAATTATTTGCACAAGGTCTGCCTGTGGCAGAGTGGGGCATGCGCATGGTGGTTCTCTCAGAGGTCCACTGCTGGGAGCAAGACCCCAGTGAAGATGAATGGCAATCATTTATTCCACCCAAAAGATGCCTGGTGGTGAGCAGGGTTTGGTTTGCACGGCCATAAGGAGGCTCCAGCTGATGGCAGGCAAAGCTTGCTGTAAATCCATTCCCTGATGTAGTGCGAACAAGCAAACATGCTCTGATCCAGCTTGCAGGTTAACAGAGCAAGAAAAGCAGTGGAAGATTCCCCTTGAGACTTAAACATATTTCCACTTAAAGGGAACAGAAGTTATGAAAAGAAACTACAAAGGTTTTTGTGTTTTGCAGGACTTGGGGAATCTTTGAGGAGCCCTACAGAAGTGATTATGAAATTCCGCCCCAATTCCCGCCATCAAACTGTTTCCTCCGTCCCTGCTTCACCAAGTCTGCATTTGCAGCATCCTACCTTTCCAAGTAATAAGGGTTTTCCTGATAAAAGCATTTGTTGTCCTTCTCCATGTGGCTCAGGCGGCTGTAATCATTCGGGTAAACAAAGGATAAATGAACCTGAGAAGGAGGGAGGAAAATGAAGTAAACCCCTGATAAACGCCAGGTATCAGTCACAAGGTGACCCAGGCACAGCTGCAGAGCGACCAGCTCTTTGGAGAGAGAGCAAGGATTGCTCACTAATTATTTGTCTCTCTGAGGCACCCTGTAGTGAGCTGGGAGAATGGCAGAGAAGGAAACGTGCTGGGATGTGCGCGGAGGTGTGGCTTGTTCTGTCTCCTGGCACCCGCCTGTCCCTCCCTGTAACCGCACGTTTGACACCTGCGACAGAGCGAGAGCTGACCAGGAGACAGCTGGGCAGACCTGAAGAGCAGAGGGGCAGATCTGCCCAGGAGCTCCAGATCAGTGGTGAGGCCCGTGATTAATGAGGTGTCCCTCTGACCTCCTTGCATTTCCCTGGGCAAGTATCTGCTCAGGGAACAAAACTTACAAACTGGAGCCCCTGGTAGCGCTGCAGAGGGAATCCATTCACCACGTAGCTGGGCTTGTACGGGCAGTCTGGCAGGACTCGGCGCACACGAGACTTGCTGAGCAGAGGCACTGCCAAGAAGAAGCAAGAAGTTAAGCGCTGCTGGAGGAGCCCTGCTAGAACTGATGAATCAGCTTAGCTACTTCTGTGCCTGGTTTCTATTTATCCATGTGCAACACTAACAGATACATAAGGCAAAATATCTTGTGCAGCCCATCTCGTCACACTGCTCTGCAACACTTGCACTGAAGTCTCCCCCCTGCCAAGGAGGAGGAAAGGAGATCAGCCTTTGTTTTGCCTCCTAAAGTGACTGATACTGTACACTCTGCTCTGGGGAGAAAGAAGCGTGCCCTTCGGTAAGTGTGGTTGTAAAGGGTTAACCCTCCTGGGTAGGGAGAGTGGTCAGAACTTGACCCCACATCTGCTTGACCCTAGGTGTAGTGTTTAGCTCACTCCCACCTCTTGTCTGGACCCCCTATATAAATGGAGGAACTTCCTGTTGCTCTCTCTCTCACTTTGTGCCCTGCGTGCCTGACACCATCCTCGTTCCTACTCTCCTGTCCTACCACGTGGCCAGTCTCTACCACACAGTGCACATCTCTTCAATCCACTGCCATCCATCTGGTTGTATATATATTTTGTATCTTGTTTTCCCTTCCCTATACCTATTTGTAACTCGCCTACCTTAAATACCTTTCATTTGTTGTTAAAGTTTTCTTTTACCTTCCAAATCATAGCCAGACTGTGCTTTGGGTGGTTTTATCCCTTCTGTCTCCTCCTTTCTTTCCCCCTTTCCAAAAGGGTGGGGGGGGAAGAGGGGAAGGCATCCTACTATTTATCGTATTGGTTTCCCCTGAGAAGCTGAACTCAAACCAATACAGTGGTGCAGAAGGACAATCTTTTTGGCTGTGCTACTGCATGTGCTGTGACAGCCTGTAGCTACCTCCTCCACTGCTCTGCAAGTCTCACCTTGATAAAGGGTGTCCCGGGGGTCAGGCTTCAACATGTCAGCTGGGTGTGCCGTGCCGCCTGCGCTGTCAGCAGGCCGCCTGGCATGGCTGGCCAGCGTCTGCGGGATGTGCTTGACCTCATCCATCTTTAAAAGCGTCTCATCTAGAAATCACAGAGAGAACAGAGCGGGGAGGGGACAACTGATCTGAACCTTGTCCCAAGAATGGCCCTTCTCAGTGTCAGCCCTTTCTAAATGGCACTGCATCCATGGCATCAACACTATCCCTCGCATAGCCATGCCTAAGCGGCGCAGAACAGGAGCTTCACTGCAAAGACACTGTAGGAAGGAAAGGCTTTGACTCAGAAAGTTGCAAATGCAGAAGCTCTGGGGTAGGAACACAGCTACCACTGAAAGCCAACAGATGAACGTAGTTTTAATGGACACATCTGAATTATCGGCATTACATTTAAAAGGTGAAAGGGAGGAGAAACTTGAGTGGAGCTCTCTCTTATTCTGGAAAAGCAGCAGGAGCTTAGGGCAAGGCCTTCAGTGGCTGAGGAAAACAATGCTCCAGAAGGTGAATGGAGACTCACAGTGAGCCAGGCAAGCTCTTTTGTTTGGTGCTGCTGCCAGAAGACTTCATGTCTCCAAGGATCTTATACTGGGATGAGGGGAACTGAACAAATACCCAGGAGGGAAAGGCAACATACTGCCAAAGGCACTGGGGCTAATGCTAGCAACTTCTGGGAAGTGAACAAGAAGGAAGGGGATGATGTGAGACAACCAAAGGCTGATGGGGACCTTCATAGGCAGAAGGTGTCAAATAAAGACGAGACTGCAGCATTCCACCCAATCACAAAGGGATCTTCTAGGATGTGAGCAAATAGCATAAAGAAAAAGGATGGAGACAGAAGACCTAATGGAAAGCTTAGGCCTGGCAGGTTTCAAAAAATACAGCAGAAGGTTGTGATCCAAGACGCAGCAAAAAGATGTCTCCATTACATGAGAGAGTCTTCCATGGGCAAAATCGGTGTCACAGAAAAAAGTCCAAAGATGTTGAAAGGCAATGGTAGACAGGGAAAGGGAGAATGCTGGCAGAGGAAAGTGATGCTGACAAAGCTAAATAAAGGTAAACAGGACTGAAGAGCTCCTTAACTGATGAGAGTTGACAAGCACTTGATGTTTTAAGAAGGATTTACAAAACAGGAAGGACTGAGCTAATGTACTTGCTACAATCCAGCAGCAACTTGAGAGACTCGAGGCTGATGCAGAAGAATGCACCATCCCCAAATACTGCCACCCAGAGTGGACACCCAGTGCTGTATCCAACACCCAGAGTGAAATCTCCTGGAAGTGCTACAGCAGTTCTCTCTGGTTGCAAGGAGTTGTCAGCACCCCCCTCAAACACACAGATCCCATCTTATGTGCCTCACACCATCCCTGGCTCTCTGCAGGCAACCTGCATCCCGTATCACTTCCAAGTGGAGAAACACCAGAGAAGCATTTTGGAAGAATGAGAAGGTGCTTGGGGAAAGGTGCAGTGAAAATACTTACTAGCAAAAAGGGAGAGGTATTGGGAGTCAATGACTTTGAACTTTGCTTCTGGGTCATTCAGTCTCCACTAGAACAGAGAAACACATTAAAATAAAGCGCTTAAAATGAAGAGCTTGAACAAAAGGAACAAGCACAAGTTTTTTTTCAGTAGATGCGCTCACAGCTTCCTCTTTTTCCATACTATCATTGAGTTTACCTAGCAGTAGTACACTGGGAATGAGCTGAGATCCCCCAGGACACGTTCAAAGCCAGGAAAGGACAAAGAGATGCAATGGAGATTGGAGAGGGCAGAATTACCCGAGGTGAGCAATGGAAAGGGTCCTAACATGTGGCCAGGACTATCCCACATAGAACTAAGGGCAGGCTCTGGAAGGGACTAGATAAATCTCATGTGAGGAGAAGCTGGGGCCTGGGAGAGGAGGGAAATCATTACAAACATCATTCTGAGCTCTGGGGTGACATACACCGCACAGCCATTTGCAGAGACTCACTGCTACTTCCACGTGGTCTGTTCCTCTGTCATCCTGCTTGTGCAGCACCTCAAAATAGTACCTGCCTGCAGCTGACAACCTGTGAAGAACAACATGTCTGTCACCAAGGGAATTAAGTAACGTTTCTTAGCTTGTCAGCAGACAATGAGTGGAGAGCAACCACACCCATGGAACAACCTAATTCTCAGAGTGCGCAGAGTTAGGACTACTAAAATCTCCAGATGCTGACAGTGAGACAGGCTCTTGAGCACCTGGAGGGCTACAGACCCTTCTCACTTTAATTCTGTTCTTACTCCCTTTCAGTTCCGTCTGCTAGGTTTTAGCCTCTGGGCAAGTCCCAGGGCACGAGCCTCAGGATAAGTTCATAGAGGAGCCTGAATCTGCTGGAGCCTTCCTCCAAGGAAGGAAAAAAAAAAAAAAAAAAATCAGTGTTGCATTTTTGCAGTAAAGCAGCAAAGCAGCCAGCAAAGGTGTGGATGTGTTACTTCTGCTGTGGCCATAACCTAGAGTAATCCCTTTCTCCGATTTCCTGAGCTCTTCAGAACAAACCTGGCTTCCTTTGCCTCATCCTTGTGATTTCCTGGCCTTGTGCAGAGGTGGTCAGGAGCAAGGGGCTCTGCTTACTCACCTCACCATCCTTGACTGCTGGCTGTGGAATTTCCCAAACTCCCCTGGTGCAGTCCACTCCTTCCCTGTCTGTGGAGAGACAGAAAATGCTCTACTTAAGGGGAGTTTCTTCCCTGGTTACAGACCTAGGAGTGACGAAAAGGGAAAACTGAGCTACTCCTGGTAAGTTGTCTGTGAGCTCCATGACCTGAGACAGATTTAAATTCTTTAATCATAAACATGGCTCCCAACAGCACTGGCTGAAGGGATGCCACGTCATACCCATCTGGCACCTCTGGTGGTGTCGTCTGTAGTCAGGCAGGAAGAGAAACTTGGGTAGTCCAAAAAAGAATGTCAGACAGGAAGGTCTCCATCCTCACAGAAATATTAAAGCCTTGACAAAAGCAGCTATGCAGCATGCACTGTACCTTGCCTACACTGGCCAGCAGCTGGAGACCCAAGGTCTTTTCATCTGGACTCAGCCAGAACTCAGCATTGTCATCTGCAGCAATGGCAAACTGAAACTCCCCTGTTGAAAGACGGAAGGAGTAAGTAGGGCTCTTGGGTAAGGGCTTGTGCACAGAATGGATTCTGCTCCTCTAAAATACTGTCTTCACCTTTTTTCCTGCTTAGACTATGTCTTCTCTTCTGGTATACCACCCCTACCCCTTTGAACCTCTCTGAACTCTCTAATTCTACTGTGATTGCAAACAAAACCTCACACACGTTCACTAGCCCCTGTACTGGCTTCATCTGACATTGATTTGAATCACAGAATCATAGAATCAGTCAGGCTTGGAAGGGACCACAAGGATCATCTAGTTCCAAAGCCTCTGCCATAGGCAGGGACATCTCACACTAGATCAGGCTGTCCAGAGCCTCATCCAGCCTGGCCTTAAACACTTCCAGGGACGAGGCTTCCACCACCTCCCTGGGCTCTCCACCACCTCCTCTTCCAGGCTCTCACCACCCTCATGCTGAAGAACTTCCTAACATCCTGTCTGAATCTACCCATTTCTAGCTTTGTTGCATTCCCCCCAGTCCTATCACTCCTTGACATCCTAACAAGTCTCTACCCAGCTTTCTTGTAGCCCCCTTAAGATACTGAAAGGCCACAATAAGGTCACCTCAGAGCCTTCTCCTCTCCAGACTGAAGAGCCCCAACTCCCTCAGTCTCTCCTCACAGGAGAGGTGCTGCAGCCCTCTGAGCATCCTTGCAGCCAACAAGTCCAGGCAAAGTCTCTCTACCTCCTTTTTTGTTCCCACAGCAAATTTTTGTGAGAGAAGCTGTGTTTGGATGGGGGAATGTGCACATGGAGCCATGAAAGGAGACAGAAGTGCCTGAGCCTCACTGTTCTGGCTGAGGTTACAAGGATGGCAGTTGAGGGGCAGGTGACTGGCAGCAGGCTGCTCTGGGCAGAAGCCTGCAGCTGGCCGATACAGATGTCAGCTGCTGGTAGGTGGCATTCCCGCACCCGGCGAGCAGCACAAACATCACTGATGTCATGTACAGCCCTGTGCATGCCAGAGAGGGAGGAACAGCTCAGGGCTGGACTCCACGTACACACCATGGGGCCATGCATTCAAGGCAGCACTGTTTTTCATCTAGTGCTTCCCAGCTGTTCTATCCCATCCTCTTCCTTTCACCCTACAGGGGAGGCAGACGTGCTTCGCCCACGCCAAGTGCACGGCTGGTCACGCACAGCTAGCTAGGGCTGTGGGGGACATGGCACTGGGCCTGCCAGGGTGAAGGCACTAGTGTTGAGCAGCAGCACAGCAGGCTCAGAGCCCTCACCGCTGGTGTAAGGATGCAGGTAGCCAAATATGCGGAGGCCATAGTTGGTCCATTTTGGGGCCACAGCCAGCTTCTTCAGTGTGGTTCGTGTCTGCAGTGGAAGGAGGGAGAAAACAAAGAAAATAATTAGGTGTGATAGGAATGAAGGGGAGGTGCAAAAACCCTGTGACAAGTGGGCAGAGAGAAGCATGATGAGGAACAGTGTGTGATGGCAAGGTGGGGAAAGGGCAGGCGGGTAAGGAACAACTGGTGCAGGTGCCACTGCAGAGAGGGGAGAGCTGCAAGGGCAATGTGGGCAAGATGGTGGCAGTGAGATGCTATTCTCTAGCCTTCTGGAGGGACAGCACCAAATACAGGCCTCCTTCACTCTGTGTCCAAGGCCTGGGAGATTAGCATGGGTAAAATGAGCCTCCCACACACAGCAGAAAAGCTGCCAGTGTTTGAGCCCATGTGAGGGCTTCCAGCTCCCCCAGGAGCAGGACAGGTAAGATGAGGGAGCAGGATGGGGACAGGATGCAAAGGAAGCAGGGGTGATTCAGCTAGGAAGCGGGGCTGGGAAGTGTGGGACAGTGTGTGGATATCTTACTCACATGGGGGAAGAGGGGAAAGTGGAGGTTCTTCCTGAGCTGCTCAATGGAGCTGCCACACCAGTCCTCAAACACGTGCAGGTTGGCCAGACCCTGGAACTGGGGGGCAGAAGTGGGGTACCATGAATTGATGTGTCCCTCCCCTGCATCCCTCCCCTGTCCTGCCAACCTCAGCAATAGCCCCTAGCACTGGAGCACTTCTGAGAGTAAATGAAGATGCCACTGCTGCTGGAAGGGCCTGGTCTGTGGGAGACATGAGTCCAGCCTCCTGTTTCTAATCTGCTGAGGATTTAGGACTGGACCAGGTGACACAGTGTGGATGGCACCAGGGAACTGCAATAGTGCTCAGGACATCTCAGTTAAGTGGTTGATGCTACCTTCATTTTGCTTCCATCAAGGAGGTGTCAAATCAGAGGGCTGTGATCTGAGGGCATGGTGTGGGAAATGCTGTAGCTTGGCAGCAACCCTCCACAATCCAGCAAGCACAGCACAGGCTTATTTCCTCCAAAAAGGTATTTTTGGCTCCCTCTCCATTTTAAGGCTATTCTCCTGACCTGAGAAAGAGGGGACACCCTAGGAGAGAGGGAGAGGTGGCAGATCTCCTTCTTGATGGACATCTGTGAGGTCAAGTTCATGGGGGACGATGGGGATAGGGAGGTGGAGGCTCAGCAGGGTAGGGAGCAGCAGCACAGGCAGGTCAGCGGAACATGTGGCCTTCATGTGCCCAAAGAAACAAAAATGCTGCTTGAAGTGGGGGGTCCCTTCCTGGCCAGCTTGGGAGAATGTGCAGCTGGGTATGGGTGGCTGTCCCCAATATGCAGCTGGCACTGCCAGGGCCATGCCCGATGGGGATCTGGAGCGCAGCTTTGCTAGGACAAGCCTGCTGGCTTTTTAAAACTCTGTTGTCTGTGGGATGTCAAGGAATAAATTTTTCTTTTCACCAGAGCCACTCAGAAGGAAGGACCTGGCTGTATCCCAGCAAAGCCTGACCTCTCTGCTTTCAACCACTGAAGCTCTCCACGCAGGAATGACATCCAGCAGTGGAGAATAAATAAACTGGAGACTGTAGAAGCTACCTTAGATGGGGAAATGCTGAAGAAAGGAATAGGTTGCCCTGGGAGCAGGGAGGTTTTGCTGTGGCTGCCTTGCCTATATAAGGGCTATGTGAGCAGGGCTGGGCAAATGGCCTGACCAGCACCCAAATGTCTACAGATGGCAGCAAATTCTTAGTTTTCACTGGGGAGCCTCTGGCAGGGCTGAAGCAGCCTCCTCCACGCTCCATGCACTCCTGGCAGAGAAACTTTTTCACAGAGTTATTTTTTCCCAGGACAGAGGGTTGAAATTTCATTTTGGAATAAGCCATGGCTTGAAGGAAAGATGCAGAGCAGGCTTGGCCTGGCACTGGCTGAGGCAGTACTGCTCCTTGCAAGCTGTGGGCATTAATCAGGCATGTGAAAACCACCTCCGTGTGTGCCAGGCAAAGCACATTCACATCCACTGCTCGAGTGGTCTTTCAGCAGTCCTGTCTCACTGGTGTCCATGCTGCCAGGGCTTGACTGATGTCTGCAACCTTGTCTGGTCCACCAATACTGAGTACTGCCTTCAGTTTTGGGCTCCCCAGTTTAAGAGGAACAGGGATCTACTGGAGAAGGTCCAGTGGAGGGCTATGAGGATGATGAGGGGACTGGAGCACTGCCTGATGAGGAAAGGCTGAGGGACATGGGGCTCTTTAGTCTGGACTAGAGAAGACTGAGAGGGGATTGAATAAATGTTTATAAATATCTGAGGGCTGGGGGTCAGGGTGGGGGTGGGGTCAGCCTCTGCTCACTTGCTCCCTGGGATAAGACAAGGAGCAATGGATGGAAGCTGCAGCACAGGAGGTTCCAGCTCAACACAAGGGGGAACTTCTTTACTGTAAGGGCCCCAGAGCACTGGCACAGGCTGCCCAGAGAGGCTGTGGAGTCTCCTTCTGTGGAGCCTTTCAAGGCCTGTCTGGATGTGTTCCTGTGTGACCTGAGCTAGATTGTCTGGTCCTGCTCTGGCAGGGGGGTTGGACTGGATGAGCTCTTTGGCTCCCTTCCAACCCCTGACATCCTGTGCTATCCTCTCTGTGTGTGATACTATATCCTCCTCTTTCCTCCTTTGCTGACATCTCTCAGCCTGGATTCTAGTCAAGAGGAAAAACACTCAGACAAAGTATTTTTCACTCTGCTGCTGCAGAAAATCAGACAGGAACTACTCTGAGGTCTTGGGGCGATGGATGCAGATAGGAGAGACCTGGGACTCTGCAGGGACTTTGATGCAAATAAATCACTGCAAGTGTGGCAAACACTGAATTGGAGTTTAACTGCCAAGCAGTCCCCATGCCCCTTGGCCAAACCCAGGTTCACACCCAAGGGTCTTACAGTACTTCTCTCAGCCAAATCAAATAAATACATCTGTTGTTTCTGGTGGAGCACGAAGTGAACAGCAGCTGAGTCTTATGGCAGTCTGCTTGCTACCTGCCAGTGATGCTGATTTTTCTTCTTAGAAAACGGTTTGCTCACTGCAGATGGCAGGCTCAGGTCTCTAACAAACGTAGCACAACACTCCCACGCTGTGGAGAGCATGGTGCTGCAGGCCCCTTTTGCAAAGACAGAGCCAGGGAATGCTGCCAAGGCTCAGGAAGGTAGTGGAGCTGGGCAGGCTTTAGTTGTGGCTGGCTATAATGCCCAAAGGGATTTTGCTGAGGGAATCCCAAAAGCTGTGGGTAGCCTTGCTTAAATATTGGCAGAGGAATGTTCCACCAGTCCCATTCTAACACAGTACTTCAGGGCACAGTTTGGCAGTGTCATGGAGGGAAGGCTGGGGAGGGACTATTGACAAGGTCTTGTAATGACAGGATGAGGAGGAATGGGTTTAAACTGGCAGAGGGGAGATTGAAACTGGGTGTTAGGAGGAAGTTCTTTACAGTGAGGGTGGTGAGACACTGGCACAGGTGGCACAGGTTGCCCAGGGAGGTTGTGGAGCACAGAATCACAGAATGTGATTGAAGATCACATTCTGTAATTCTGTGCTCCACAACCTCCCTGAAGGTCTTCAAGGCCAGGTTGGATGAGGTCTTGAGTGACCTGTTCTAGTGGGAGGTGTCCCTGCCTATGGCAGGGGGGTGGAACTGGATGATCTTTGAAGGTCCCTTCCAACCTAAAGCATTCTATGATTCTAGGGAGAGGGCAGGCTATTAAAAATAAGGTGGACACCACTGTACGAGGTGCTCCATCAATGCTGTCAAGAGATTTCTAGCCCTGTCTCCAAAGCCTTTGCAAAGCCCTGAGAGGAGGAGATCCTAGCAGGAGCTCATGAGATCATTCTGCTTTCCTGCACTCACAGCTATTAGCAACAATTAACTGGTAAATAATAAGCATTTCTGGCAAGCAGTTTCTGAGTCTTTTCTAAAGCAAAACTCTTTTTCTCATGAGCTACAGCAGTCTAGTTTAGTTTCTGCTTCCTCTGAAAGAGAAAAGAAGAACTTTTACTGACAGTGCTGGCTGCCCAAAGCAGTGCCCTGGGACTGAAAACTGAGACAGCCTTTAATTTTAGGCCCCCACAAGTCACCAGTGAAGCAGCTGTTTTGAAACCCTATCACCTCTGTCCCTCCAACTCAGTTCATGGCTCTCCACTGCAGGCAGCTAAGAAATTCCTCTGTTTACTACTTGGGTCTTCTCTGCAACACACAGTAAAAAAATCTCCTGAACAGGGTTTTTGCAGATTGTGGCATCAGAGAAATGGCATCACCATGCCCAATTCATGCTCACAGCTCCTGAGAAATGTCAGTGGCCTTTCTGAAACACAGCTACTGAGTTTGACCTCCCAGATGAGAACTACTTGCCCCTGTTTTGAAAAGGGCTGGAAATTTAGGACCTAGTAGGCAACAACTTCCCCTTCTTGCCTTCAAAACCTCTGCCAGGCATTTTAAATTATCAGCCCTTCCCAGCAAAAGAGACCATAAAGGAGGATCAGGCACACAGAGAGCAGACCTCTTTAGCCCAAACCTTATCATGTCAAAACCACCCAGAAGGGTGGCACCACACACCCAGCAGCTCCTGGTGAGAAAGGAGCCCCAGGGAAGAGAGGTGAAGCAGGGGCAGGGGCAAGCAGCAAGGCTGGGAGGATTATAGCAGCAGAGACAGGACCTGCTGGACTGTTACTGGAGCAGAATGAAGCAGAGAGGTCTTTCCTAATTAACCTTCCGGCAGCTCTGGCATCACAGACGCAAATCAGCTGCATAGCTGCATGCAGCCCAGGGAATGCATCGCCAGGGATGACAAACGGGGCACAGAGAGGGCCTGAGCCAGGGAAGAAAGGAGACATTGTGCTGCCAGCTGGAAACTCCTCAGTTTGTAAGACTCTTCTGTGTCTGCGGAGCGGCTGCAGCCCCTCCTCCTGCCTGGCCCAGCTCCCTTGACTGGGTGACATTCAGCAGCCAGCAGTTGGATTTAGCTGCAAGCTCTGCTGCACTGGGCACTTGTGGGAATCCATCAAGACAAGTTGGCAGCAAAGCCCCCCTGTCCCACCAAGCCCTGACATCTGCTGGGGAGGAAGGGAGGCGGGCAGGGACAGAACAAGCAGCAATAACTTAGCAGTTTAGTCCTTTAAGGAGAGGATGCTTCCTTTTAGGGCAGGTTTGGTAGCAGAAGGATGCCACATCACAAGGCTCTGGTTTCATGCAGCATCTCTGCACCTACACAGGTGCTGCCTGCAAGGGGCTGTGCTCCTGGACAGTCCTCACACCTCCTCCTAGAGAGAAGGAAGCCCTGAGGATGCACAGACATGAATGGGGATACTCCCCATGCTGCCAAGACCTTTCTCCTCTCAGAGCTGCTGTTGCAGAGGTAGAAGAGAATAACCAGGCTAACCAGGTGCATTCCTGAAAACCCTCCCCTCCACACCTGCAGCAGTACCAAAAGGTGATACTCATGGTCCCACAGCACAGGTTTGTCCTGGTGGCAGCCAAGCACCTTCCTGAATTAACTAACAAAATTAACTACATCTCTCCAGCCTGATCTGGCAGAGGGTGATGCTGGGAGCTGGAAGACTTTTCCCTGGTGCCTAGAAGGCACAGTGAAGGTAGGGATGATGTGCATGAGTACCTTGAGGAACTTAGGAGTGAGGCTGAACCCTGCTTTTCTTATACAGGGTATAACTTTATTTCCCACTTTCTCACCACACTGTCCAAGGCTGATTTAATCTCCTGAAACTGCAAGAGAAAAACTGAAACCTGTTCCCTTTTGGCCACGCTGTCACCTTTGCAACCCTGTTAATTATTGATGTTTGTCAAGCATATACCTCTCTACTGAAACCAAGCCCAGCTCCCCAGCCTGTGGGAGGCAACCTGCCATCCCCCTCCCCAGGAATCAGGCTACAATTCAGTTCTTAAGAGATGTTGCAGGGAGGGCACAATAGGATCACAGACATAGGGTAATTAATTTAGGCAGAGTTACAACAAACTTGATCCCCAGGCCAGGAGAAATTCCAGCCAGTGGTTAAGAGGACAGCAAGCAGCTCTGTACAAAGATGTGTCTGTGTATCCCTCTCCATGTCCTGCAGCTGGTGAGCCTCCTTTGCAGTCAGGGTGGCACTGCTGACCCCCAAAACAAGGGCAGGAAATGTTGCCTTGCAGAGACAAAGAGAACAGTGGTGAAGGAGGTAGGTGCTTCACAGAAGCAGCGCTAGAGAGCAGAGCTGATGGAGCCGGACAGCAGCACATATTAATGAGGCAAGGCCACCCAAATCAGCTCCCAGTCTACCTCCTCCAAGATCAGCACAGATGTATTCCCTTAAAAAAAAAAAAAAATCAAGTAAAGGAAGCAGAAGACCTGCGTGGATAAGCAAGGAGATCCTAAAACACTCCAAAGGAAGAGAGAACTTTACAACACATGGAAAAAAGGGCCTGGTCAACTGGGAGGATTATAGCAATGCTGCCAGAATATGTGGAGACACAATGAGAAAGGCCAAGGACTTAGTTTGGCTAAGGAAGTAACAGAAAACAAAGAAGAGATACTTCATATATATCAATGAGAAAGGGAAGGCCAGGGGAAAAGTGGGCCCACTGCTCAGTGAGAGGGGAGATGTGTAACAGAAAATGCAGATTGCTGAAGAAGAGAAAGCTTCCAGGAGACCTTAGAGTATCCTATTCCAGTAGACCTTCCAGTATCTGAAGGGGGCTACAGGAAGGCTGGGGAGGGACTATTGACAAGGTTGCAATGACAGGACAAGGGGCAATGGGTTTAAACTGGCAGAGGGGAGACTGAAACTGGATGTTAGGAGGAAGTTCTTTACAGTGAGGGTGGTGAGACACTGGCACAGGTTGCCCAGGGAGGTTGTGGCTGCTCCCTCCCTGGAGGTGTTCAAGGCCAGGTTGGAGGAGGCCTTGAGTGACCTGTGCTAGTGGGAGGTGTCCCTGCCTATGGCAGGGGGGTGGAACTAGACAATCCTTGAGGTCGCTTCCAACCTTACCATTCTATGATTCTATGACCCATCAAAGGCTCGTTGCACACCATGGCTGGCAGGTTTCAAGACTAACATGCTTTTGAGAAATTGCCAGGGAAGGGATCAGAGGCATTGGGCAAAGCCTCAGAGAAACTGGGGGATGCCATGTAAAGCCTGCATTGCCCAATGTCATGGGAGAAGGGATCAGTAAGTATTCTGTGCCATCCCTGTGCTTGGCAGCAGTTCTGGCTCTGGTGTGCTGCTGGTTCATGGCAGCAGCTGCTCATCGGGGAGGCAGCCCTGCCCCTGCCTGTACACTGCCTGCCAGGCCCTGCAGCTGCAGAAAACCCTCAGGCTCAGCTGAGATAGGCACTGCTCAGAGCTGATGGAGCAGAACAGACTGATGGTCTGGTCTGGGTCTGGGCACTGGAGGGTGACTGGTGCTGGCTGCTTCCAGGAAAGCTTTAGCCTATGGTGCAGGGACCTAAGCTGCTCAGTGCTACGGTTAGAGGCAGGGACTTTTCCTCCTGCCCCGAGTGCAGGGGCAGCAACCTATTCCCTTCCCAGCAGAGCCACAGAAGCCCTTCTAACTTGTGCAGGTCTCTAATCACCCTGAGGAATTTAGTGAGCTGACTCCAACAGCTAAATGCCCCCTGGCTGGTGTCCCTCTCATTATCAGCAAGCTGCATTGCTCCCATATCTGAAGAGGAATGATAAGATAAGGGAACAGGGGAGGAAAGACTAAGAGGCAGGAGGGAAACAAAACAAGCATTTACCCCAGTCTTCAAGGGTCACTGGAGAAGGTCTCTGTTCACCAGAAGTGCCACTGAAGTGGAGAACTCTGTGTATGACATGCAGGGGGTGGACAGCAAGCAAATGCCAGCAGAGTGTGACCCTTCTGTGTGCTGCAGCCCTGCACTGACCTGTTCAATCCTTGGCCCTGTGCACTCCCGGCCCTGAATAAACTTCACCTTTCAAGAAGGTAGCAAGCTGGGTGCTCTCAGGGAACTGTGGGTTGGTGCTGGGAGCCTTGATGACTGGCACAGACAAATGATCAGGAATCTGGAAGCTCCTGTCTTGCCTGGTAATTACTCAGGTCTGTGAGTGTCATCAAGGCAGGAAGGCGTGAGGGCTCCTGCTGAAGCCAATTCACTAATTTCCAGGCAGAGGTCCCTGCCTTCCATTCTTCCTGCACAGGCCTCTACAGCTGCCTCACACAAAGCAACAGGGAAAGGCACTCACCTCTGGCATCCATGGGACAGGGTTGTCCACAGCTGCATAATTTGATTTATTCCTCCCACCTCTTTGCAGCTCTTGGCTCTGAAATACAAGCAGAGGAAAAGTCAAAATAGCCTCGTAAATGGCCCAGCACTGACACCTACACAAGAGGGCTCAAACCTGGTCACAAGAACACGAGAGAAATGCAAGTTCTCAAGCTCCTTCTCCAAAGGACAGGTGAGCTATCATGGGCATGGGAATGTGAAAATGTTCCCTGGCTGGGGCATTCCATGGTGAGCTACTGAGGGGAAAGGATACCAGCACTTTATAACTGTTTGCTAGCACAGAGTTAAAACTTGGATCATTCTCCCTTTTTTTCCCCCAGCCTTGTTTCAAAAAGGTCCAAGCAATACTCTTCCAATGGTTCCTTCAGGCAACAGTACTGAGATGTGCTTCACTAGAGAGCTACAGACTGTCTCCCAACCTTTCATTTCTGCTTCCTCCTTGTTTAGTGCTCCCTTCCTGTGCCACATACCCAACCAGCTCCAGCCCACTATTGCCACTTAGTGCATCTAAAATGAGGTCGTTGACTCCAGTGGAGTCGTTGCACATTGACACTGCTCTAAGTCAGCTCAGCTCTCTTTGCTGCATGAAGAGACAGCTGCCTCTTGGGGCCAGCACCAGAAGGGAAAGTCTGTCCTCCTAAACCTCCTGTCTCAAGCCTCCTCACCTGGTGTCCTAGCTTCTGTGGAGAGTAGAACTGCAGGCTTGGGCCCCCATCTGGGACATTGGTGTCTGCCAGATCCTTAGCCAGCTCCCTCCAGCTTTTGTACCCTGCAGAGAGGAAACAAAGAGATGTCAGAGTACAGGCTAAAAAAAGAAGCTGCAGCACTTACCAAAATAAACTGCTCCTTTACAAGGCTGAGAGCCTTCTAACACTCTGGTGTGGTCCAGCAGAGACCAGGAGTTGTTTGCATTACTTGGAGTGGCAGATTGACACAGAGAGAGAATGTGCCTTTGTCTCCCTTAAAAACTTTTCCTTCCTCATTAATTTGTTATATTGAAGATTGATCATAGTTCTAAAATACATGTCAGAGATTTCATTAGTCACCACAGGACTGGGTACCTCTCTGTGGGTCCCTCAGATTATCCCTTTGGTCAAACTGAAGAACTGTCATGGGTCGAGTTGAATCTGCTGCTGACACTCAATAACCTGCTGCCCTCATGCCAGCTTCCAAACCAAAGTGATGGCTGGAGCAAAGTATCCTGGGGCCTGAAATTCATATTGCAGCATGAGAGGCTTCCTGTTCCACTTGCTGCTTCTGCTTGTTGGGTTTGGGGTGCTAGGCTTTTCCTCTGGGCGTGCTTGGGTGGGGGGAAACGTTTTGTCTCTGGCTTCTGCATTTTGATGAGCTTTTCTGCAAACAGGCTAAGGTGGTTGTGCATCTCTGTTACTACGAGTAAAACTCTTTAACTCAGCACAGGGGTTTGCTTTTGTGTTACTTTCCCTCCTGTCTGCATGGTGGGATCTGGGGGTGCTGATTGACACCCACCTAAACATGAGCCAGCAGTGTGCCCAGGTGGCCAAGAAGGCCAATGGCATCCTGGCCTGCATCAGGAATAGTGTGGCCAGCAGGAGCAGGGAGGTCATTCTCCCCCTGTACTCTGCACTG
>WBNM01010529.1:0-23632 GCA_013399055.1 Ramphastos sulfuratus | reverse complement strand
ACTCCTACTCTGCAGCAGGTCAGGTTCCTGCTCAGTGGCCACTGCACAGCACCCAGAGTGCCTCCAGCCTCTCCCTCAGGTCCTTGATAGACATCCAAGAGAAGTGGCCCCAGCAGTGAGCCCTGGGGAGCACCACTGTGACCTGCATCCCACTGGATTTAACTTCATTCCCAACCATTCTCTGCACCCATCCACTTGGCCCAGTTTTAAACACAGAACCACAGCAAACATCCAGTTGGAAGAGACCTCCAAGCTCATCCAGTCCAACTCCCACCCAGTTTAGGGTCAGTCCTAAACCACATCCCTAAGCACAGCTCCACAGGCTGCTGGAACACCCCCAGGGATGGGGACTCCAGCACTGCCCTGGGCAGCTGTGCCAGTGTCTGAGAGCCCTTCCAGTGCAGAAACATTTCCTAGCATCCAGCCTGAGCCTCCCCTGGGGCAGCTTGGAACCATTGCCTCTGCCCCTGTCCCTTGGCACCAAGCAGCAGAGGCTGCCCCCTGCTCACTGCCACCTCCCTGCAGGCAGCTGCAGAGAGCAATGAGCTCTGCCCTCAGCCTGCTCTGCTCCACCTGAGCACCCCCAGCTCCCCCAGACACACCAAAACACACAGAGCCATCCCAGCCAGCTTCTCCAGGAGGCTGCTGTGGGAAGCAGCCTCAAATCTAGGAGCCAGCATCCACAGCCCTGCCCCCATCCACTCCAATCTCCTTTCAGGTAGGCATGGAGGGTAACAATAATTTCCTGACAAGCTAATAATTACACAATAATTAAATGACAAGCCAGTGACAGCTAAAACTTCATCCCTGAAAATTGGAAAAAAAGGAGAAAGAGCTTAGAAAGAAGGGGGTGGGG
Source organism: Ramphastos sulfuratus (assembly GCA_013399055.1). Lineage (NCBI taxonomy): Eukaryota > Metazoa > Chordata > Aves > Piciformes > Ramphastidae > Ramphastos > Ramphastos sulfuratus. The sequence continues at coordinate 22,776 of WBNM01010529.1, read as the reverse complement.
GAAATGAATAAAAGCAAACAAACTTCAGGTCTGGTTTATGACATTTTAGCTACCCTAAAGCACCCTGGCTAGGTTTGTGTGTTCCCTGCCTGGTCTAAGCTATACTTTAAGAACTATGCCCAGCATAATCACCAGACTCAAATCTACTTTTTTTCCTTTTCCTTCACATCTGTGTGAAGTGAATGAGCATAAAGTGCAGGAACTGTTGGTTCAGCTTAAGGAATGGGGTCCAGGCCCTCCAAGGTTAGCAAGACCTACAGGCTTGTGCTGCATCATTCTCCCTTGCTACCAGACGAAGCCACCTCAAGGTCAGTTGGTTGCTAAAATCTCATTTTCTGGGCCTCCTCTCTGGTGTAGCTCAGACTGTGCATGCTTACCACAACCCTGCTGCTACTCCTACTTGCAAGAACTACACTTTTACTCCAGTGGGAGTTCAATGAGACTCCTAAAATAATCTCTGTTCTTAATTTTGCTGTCCTCCTCCTGGGTCAGGTCGTCCTCCCTGCATAATGAGGAGCTGAAATACTTGCAGAAGTGTGGGAGAGGTGGGAGAGGCACTGCTGGCATTGTCTGGTTTGGCTGCCACAGTCCTTGGGTTCTGCATTAACACACAGACAAAGGCAACAACTTCACAGAACCACAGAGTGGGCTGGGCTGGAAGGGACCTCCAAAGCTCACCCAGCCCAGGCCCTGCACACAGCAGGGACATCCTCCACTAGAGCAGGTTGCCCACAGCCTTGTCCAGCCTCACCTTCAACATCTCCAGGGCTGGAGCCTCAATCACTTCCCTGGGCAACCTGTTGCAGTGTTGCAGCAGCCTCCTGCTGCAGAACTTGTTCCTCACAGCCAAGCTCAATCTGCTCTGCTCTCATTTTAAACCATTGTCCTCATCCTGTCCCTGCAGGCCTTTGGGCACAGTCCCTCTGCAGCCTGCTTGCAGCCCCTTCAGGCACTGGCAGGTCTCTCTGGAGCCTTCTCCTCTGCAGGCTGCACACCCCCAGCTCCCTCAGCCTGTCCTCACAGCAGAGCTGCTCCTGCCCTCTGATCACTTTTGTGTCCCTCCTCTGGACCTGCTCCATCATGTCCATGTCCTTCCTCTGTTGAGAGCTCCAGAGCTGGATGCAGTGCTCCAGGGGAGGTCTCACCAGAGCAGAGTGTCAGAATCACCTCAAGAGAAGTAATTTTTAACCCTTGTTTGCTTGAAGACATTCAGGTGACTCAGCAAAGATCCTTCCTCACCACCTTTTGCTGCTTTACTCTTCTGTGAACACTCTGTTAGTAGTTTGAAGTGAGTAGTTGTGATGTTTCCTGCCCCCAAAGCATCATCAACTACAACTGCCCAGAGAGGTTGTGGAGTCTCTGGGCAGGAGAGTGTCTGGATGTGCTGCTGTGCCACCTGCCCTAAGTGTCCCTGCTTTGGCAGGGGGGTTTGGACTCAATCTCTGGAGGTGCCTCCCACCCCCTACCATTCTGTGATTCTATGGAATCCAAACCTGCTTAAAAAAAACCCAAACAACAACAACAAAACCAAACAAAAACCCAACCCAAAACCCAACCCCAAAGCTCACATTTTGAAAGTGCTCAATGCCATTACAATTTCATAGCAAAGGAGGTGGAGGAGAAGCATCTGTCTGGGGAATGTGACTGAAAACAAAGTGCCCTGCTGGAGGGATGAGCTGGCTTCAGTCAGAGAAGCAAGATGTAATGCTGGTCTTTTAATGATTTTAATTAAAGCAGTGACAAGGAGACTTGCACTCCTGATGTTTGACTGATGGGATGCTCTCTCACTGTCTCAGGCATGCTGCAGCAACAGTGCTCTCAGTTGTTTGGGGCAGCATTTTTTTTGGGGGGGGAGAGATAATTGTATAGTGTCTTTCATTTTCAGAAGGTCTGAGAATTAAAGCTGCTGCTGAAGCCAAAATCCATAAAGCACTGATGCCAGTTCTGCCATTGCCCTGCAGGAGCAAACTCTCTTTACAAGGGGTAAGAAAAAGAAGAAATATTCCTTGTGTGGCTTTTCCTCTTGGCAATCTGTGGAGCATCCCTCCAGAAGAATTATACAATTGGGNGCTGGATGTTAGGAGGAAGTTGTTGGCAGAGAGAGTGATTGGCATTGGAATGGGCTGCCCAGGGAGGTGGTGCAGTGCCCATCCCTGGAGGTGTTGAAGCCAAGCCTGGCTGGGGCACTTAGTGCCATGGTCTGGTTGCTTGGCTGGGGCTGGGTGCTAGGTTGGGCTGGCTGAGCTTGGAGCTCTCTTCCAATCTGGCTGATTCTATGGTTCTATGACTTCCAGGATGGTGACTCCACCTCCCATGTTCCAGTCCCTGACCACTCTTTCAGCAGAGGAATTTTTCTTAACCTCCAACCTAAGCCTCCCTTGGCACAGCTTCCTCTCATTCTATCATCTGATACTAGGGAGAAGAGACCAAGGCCACATCACTGAAACCTCCTTGCAGGCAGTTGTGGAGAGCCAGGCTGTCTCACCTCAGGCCCCTGTTCTCCTGGCTGAGCACCCCCAGCTCCCCAACCCTGTTCTCCATCCCCGTGGACACACTCCAGCAACTCAAAATCTCTCCTGCAGTGAGGGACCCAAAGAATGAGCAGAGCAGACCACAGGTATTTTGTGGAGTGGTTGCCTCTTTCCCTTTGTGGCTGGGCTGTCACACAACACAACTGCTTGCTTTGAAACCTACAAGAATCCACTTTGCCTCTTTAATGTGATTGACACAGCTAAGGTGGTGCATGACTTGTCAGCATCCTGTCTGCTGGCCACCATCTGGATGGAAGCTAAACCCCTGCATCTCTTTTCTTTGTTAATCTGGGTTATTGTTGAGAGCTCTGAGTTCCACCTTTGATCCTCAGCAAGTTCCTGGTCTCTTTGGAAGGCAAAAGGATCTGGTAATCACCCTACAAAATCTCATTAGACCACTTCACCCTTTCCAGAAGGCTGCAGATCCCTTGTTGCTTTCACTAATGAGCATCCCTGCAGCAGACAACTGCACGCACTGTTCAGTGACAAGGAAAATAATAAAGGCAAAAGAAGGCTTTGCTCATTCCAGAAATCCCCAGACAAGCTGAAACCACGTTCTGAAAACCTGTTGGATGAGTCACAGCTGGCACAGACCAACAGGGCAGCAGCACTCTGCAGGGAGCACAGAGAAAGGAGGTCTCACAGCTTCACTTTGGAAACAGTAATGGTTTTGGTGTTTCCAAACACACAGCACCACTGAGTTGTTAAGCTTGGGAAAAGACCTCTAGGATCATCATCAAGGCAACACCAACACACAACTAAACCATCTCCACCACCTGTTCCAAGCTCAAAGCTCCAGGCTGGTGCCTGGGTGTTACACCTGGTGATGTTAGTGAGTCCTGTCCCCAGTGGCTTCACTCTTCTAAAATCTGTGGAATTAAGCCAGAAAAAAAGCAAAGAAACCAAACAAATGCAGCTGGTGAGCAGTCACAAGTGGTGGTCCTGGGGCTCCCTGCCAGGGTGAGCTCTCTTTGGATGTCTTTGTCAATGACCTGGAGGAAGAGGTTGAGTGCACCCTCAGGCAGCCTGCAGGTGACGAGAAACTGAGTGGCAGTGTTGGTCTGCTGGAGGGTAGGAAGGCTCTGCAGAGGGGTCTGGCCAGGCTGGGTCAGTGTGCCAAGGCAGAGGGGCCTGGCCATGTTGGGTCAGTGTGCCAAGGCAGAGGGGCCTGGCCGTGCTGGGTCAGTGTGCCAAGGCAGAGGGGCCTGGCCATGCTGGGTCGGTGTGCCAAGGCAGAGGGGCCTGGCCACGCTGGGTCGGTGTGCCAAGGCAGAGGGGTCTGGCCGTGCTGGGTCGGTGTGCCAAGGCAGAGGGGCCTGGCCGTGCTGGGTCGGTGTGCCAAGGCAGAGGGGCCTGGCCGTGCTGGGTCGGTGTGCCAAGGCAGAGGGGCCTGGCCGTGCTGGGTCGGTGTGCCAAGGCAGAGGGGTCTGGCCGTGCTGGGTCAGTGTGCCAAGGCAGAGGGGCCTGGCCGTGCTGGGTCGGTGTGCCAAGGCAGAGGGGTCTGGCCGTGCTGGGTCGGTGTGCCAAGGCAGAGGGGCCTGGCCGTGCTGGGTCGGTGTGCCAAGGCAGAGGGGCCTGGCCGTGCTGGGTCGGTGTGCCAAGGCAGAGGGGCCTGGCCGTGCTGGGTCGGTGTGCCAAGGCAGAGGGGCCTGGCCGTGCTGGGTCAGTGTGCCAAGGGCAGTTGTATGAGACTCAGCAAGGCCAAGTGCTGGCTCCTGCAGCTGGGTCCCAGCAGCCTCATGCAATGCTCCAAGGCTGGGGCAGAGCAGCTGGGAAGGTGCCCAGCAGAGGAAGACCTGGGGGTGCCAGTCAACAGCCACCATGTGCCCAGGTGGCCACGATGGCCAACTGCAAGCTCATCTGCATCAGGAAGAGTGTGGCCAGCAGCCCCAGGGCACTGAGGGTCCTCAGCACTTCAAGTCCAGGGTTGAGGTTTGGAGCCCTTGCTGCAGGAAGCAGATTGAGAGCAATGAGCTCTGCCCTCAGCCTCCTCTGCTCCAGGCTGGACAAACCCAGCTTCCTCACCTGCTCCTCCCCAGCCCTGCTCTCCAGACCATTCCCCAGGTTATTTCTCTGGACCTGCCCCAGCTCCTCAATATCCTTCTTGGAGCAAGAAGCCCCAAACAGGATCACAGCTTCCACAGGTTCACATTTTGCCCTGTAATTCTGCATCCAATTGAGCATTTCTTTTATCAATAACAGGGATTTTAGCTACTCTAACAAGGATTTGATACTATAGCAGTGTCTGTGGATCTTTCTGCATCCTGCACACACTTGGGTTGGCTGTAAACAGGTCTGTCTTGAGCCAGCCAGGGATATTTGCTTTTCAAATAAGATCTTAATTCAGCAGTGTTCATAGCACTCTTGCAGGGGGAGCAGGAGGCTTGAAGATGCAGTAAATCAACTTTAAATCACAAAATATTTCCAGTAATGAGGCATATGGTGACTCCCTACATAAATTTTACAGCCTGGTCACTTCTGTGGTGGTGGCTGCTGTGTAAAAACCCACACAGAGCTGTTAGGAGGAGAGCAAAGTCCTCCTCTGCACCACTCTGCACTGCTCTGGGGGAAGGGAGGAGAAAGTTATCAACCACAGAACTGTCAGGGCTGGAAGGGACCTCAAGGATCAGCCAGTCCCAACCCCCTGCCATGGGCACAGACACCTCACACCAGAGCAGTTTGCCCAGAGGCACATCCAGCCTGGGGTTAAAAACTGCCAGGGATGAGGCTTCCACCACCTCCCTGGGCAACCCCTGCCAGGCTCTCACCACCCTCATGCTCAACAGCTCCTTCCTAACATCCAGGCTGACTCTGCCCATTTCCAGCTTGGTTCCATCCCCTCCAGTCCTGTCACTCCCTGACAGCCTAAAAAGTCCCTCCCCAGCTTTCTTGTAGCCCCCTTCAGATCCTGCAAGGCCACAAGAAGGTTTCCCTGGAGCCTTCTCCTCTCCAGACTGAGCANGCACTGCTTGGGGTTGCTGTGCCCCAAGAGCAGGAGCTGGCATTTGGCCTTGCTGAAACTCCTCCCATTGCTGTTGGCTCATTGATCTAAACCTGTCCAAGTCCCTCTGCAGAGCCTCTCTACCCTCACTCAGATCCACACTGCCACCTCACTTGGTGCCATCTGCAGACTCACTGCTGACACTCTCTGTGCCTAATCAAGGGCATCAATCAAGATGTGACACAGAAGTCTTCCCACAGGACATCAGGGGCTGAAAGGGAGCTCCAGAGCTCATCCAGCCCAACCTCCCCTGCCAGAGCAGGAGCACCCAGGGCAGGGCACACAGGGACACATCCATGGCCACTAAACCACATCTCCCAAGACCTCTTCTCCTGGGTTTCTTTTTGGTTTTATTCCCTAGGATTCCATAAAATCTTTGCTTTTCTAAAGTTCTGAAAACTCAGGTAAAGAGCAGAGGTGGCAAAGGTCATCATCATCATCATCATCACAATCTGCCTGACACTTCTGATTCATGTTTAAGGAGGGATAATTAACAGAGCCTCAAAATTCTCCAGACAACTGTGCTCAGAAGGAGCTGCATATTTAACTGCCCAGCCTTTAACTACAACCCTCAGGTACTTGAAGCAGCAAGAATTAGGGACTGTGCTAACTGTGCCCACCAGGCAAGGAACAGATTTCCTTCTATCAGCTGCAAATCTCAGCCTCCATTAGCATCTGCAAGTGGGCTGAAGGATGCTGCATTGAAGCATTCCTCATCACAAGCCATTGATAGCAGACTGCTCTCCGCAGGGCTTGATGAGTGGCACTTTCTGAGCTCAGAGTTGTTATTATTGTATTTCATGACCAGACTGTGATTTGTAGAGAAATGTAGCCCATCAAACACTGTCAGAGGTGTCAAAAAAATATAAAAAGGTGGTTTCTTCCAATCTCAGAAAGGTAGAGGAAGCTACTTGAGCTCTCTTACATTCGGTGACTTCTGTCTGGAGGACTGGAGAAGAAGAAAAATGCACCAGAGAAAGCAGGAGTCACTCATGGCAGGCAGCAGAGGTTTCACGTGGAGATGATGTAGTAAAATGGGGAAAAGTTGAAGGATATTCCAGACTTGTAGGATATTATTCACATAGAAAAGACATGGAGGTGCTAGAGGGGGTCCAGAGAAGGTCAATGAAGCTGGGGAAGGGTCTGGAGAACAGGGTTGAGGAGGAGCAGCTGAGGGAACTTGGCTTGGTTAGTGTGGAGAAAAGGAGGCTGAGCGGAGACCTCATTGCTCTCTGCTGCTCCCTGAGAGGAGGCTGTAGCTAGGAGGGAGCTTGGGAGGGAACTGGGTGTAGGTCTCTTCCCAAATAACTACTGACAGGACAAGAGGAGATGGTCTCAAGTTGCAGCAGGGAAGTTTGAAGTTGGATACCAGGAAGAATTTCTTCCCTGCAAGAGTAGTCAGAGACTGGCACAGGCTGCCCAGGGAGGTAGTGGAGTCCCCATCCTGGAAGTGGCAGCCTGTGCCAGGCTCTCACCACCCTCACACTGCACAACTTCTTCCTCAGCTCCACTCTCATCCTGCTCTGCCTCAGCTCCAGACCATTCCCCCCTGGCCCCTCTCTAGACCCCCTCAGCACAAGTCCCTCTGCAGCCTTCCTGTCTACACAGGTTTTGAACGCCTCCAGGGATGGGGACTGCACCACCCCCCTGGGCAGCCTGTTCCCAAGCTTGCCAATGCCTTCAGACAAAAAGTTCATTGTCATTCCCAACCTTAACCATGCTCCAACCTGAGGCTGCTTCCTCTTGACCTCTTCTTCCTAGTATCAAGTGATTGGATGAGAGGGAATGGCCTCAGGCTGCACCAGGGTAAGTTTAGGCTGGACATTAGGGGGGTAAGAAAGTCACTGGAAGGCTTTTCAAGCATTGGAAGAGGCTGCCCAGGGAGGTGGTGGAGTCACCACCCCTGGGGTGTTCAAAAGCTGTGCAGATGTGGTGCTTGGGTGCTTAGGGTGGGCTTGGCAGAGTAGAGTTAATGATCTGGAAGGTCTTTGCCAACAGAAAGGATTTGTAGGACTCTGGTTAAAGATCCTTATTCACCTAGCAGCTGCTCACTGGTTAACAGCCATTATTTCATAACCACTCTTTGCAGTCCAGCAATCACTACCCACTGCTCAGTCACCACTGCTCACTGGTTAGCAATCACTACCCACTGCTCAGTCACCACTGCTCACTGGTTAGCAATCACTACCCACTGCTCAGTCACCACTGCTCACTGGTTAGCAATCACTACCCACTGCTCAGTCACCACTGCTCACTGGTTAGCAATCACTACCCACTGCTCAGTCACCACTGCTCACTGGTTAGCAATCACTACCCACTGCTCAGTCACCACTGCTCACTGGTTAGCAATCACTACCCACTGCTCAGTCACCACTGCTCACTGGNATCACTAACCACTCCTCAGCCACCACTGCCCGCTAGTTAGCAATTATCCATTATTTAATCACCACTGCTCACTAGTTAGCAATCACTACCCACTGCTCAGTCACCACTGGTCACTAGTTAACAATTACTGCCCATCATTTAATCACCACTGCTCACTAGTTAACAATCACTACCCACTGCTCAGTCATCACTGGTCACTAGTTAACAATCACTGCCCATCATTTAATCACCACTGCTCACTAGTTAACAACCACTATCCATTAACAACCACTATTCACTGTTTGTCAATCATTATCCATCACTTCACCACCACTATTCACTGTTTGTCAATCATTATCCATCACTTCACCACCACTATTCACTGTTTGTCAATCATTATCCATCACTTCACCACCACTATTCACTATTTGTCAATCCTCATGCACTACTTAGAGGCCACTACACTGTTCCCCACTCCCAGAGGATCAGAGTGGCTTGGGTCTGCAGGGAGAGAGATGTGGGCTCCACAAGACCCTAAGGTTGCCCTCACTGCCATCAGCAGTGCTCTCCCTCATTCTCTATGCAATATTAATCTAATCATGCTAATAACTTAATAATTGCAAGGCAATTGGCTGCACCAAAATTGCTGAAGCCAGAAGCTTCCCCTTCCAGTAGAAGAACGAAGAAGCACTCAAAAGCAGCACTGCAGAGAGCAGCACAGCTGAGCAAAGGCAGAGGACTCAGGTGCTGCAGCTGGGCAGTAAAAGCAGCAGTGCCACACTGGCTGCAGGGCTCAGCAAATGGGCAACCTTTGCTGGGGTTTTGTTTTCACTTGAGGAACCAGGAGCTGCTGGCCAAGTGCCTGCCAGCCTTGGCTTTGTCAGCATCTCATCTGCTGCCTCAGCCTGGTGTCAAAGCTCTGCTCCACTGAGTATCCAGGGTAGCACATTGGCCTCTCTCCCTACAGCCAGTAGATAGGCAAGGAGCCATCAGCTGCTCTCCCTGCTCCAGTGGCCACCTGGCTGCTCTGCTGTCCAGCCTCCAGGGAACAGCTCCTGCTATGTTTCCCTGCAGGAAGTGATGGAGCNACAGGCCTTCACTGGACCTTCTCCAGCAGATCCCTGTCCCTCTGAAACTGGGGAGCCCCAAACTGAAGGCAGTGCTCAAGATGAGGTCTCAGCAGGGCAGAGCAGAGGAGGAGAACCTCCCTTGATCTGCTGGACACACTCTGCTTAATGCCCCCCAGGATGCCCCCAGAAGACATGTGAGCTGTGTTTCTCAAGAAGGTGTTGGCATGGAACAAGCACAAAGATATGAGGGTAGTGGAACACTGCAACGGGTTGCCCAGGGAGGTGTTTGAGGCCCCAGCCCTGGAGATACTCAAGGTGAGACTCAGCAGGGCTCTGAGCAACCTGCTCTAGTGGAGGATGTCCCTGCTGAGTGCAGGGGGTTGGACTGGGTGAGCTTTGGGGGGGTCCCTTCCAACTCAGCCCCTTGCATGACTCAGTGCTCCCTTTGCCTTCCTCGGTACCACACTGCCTTCTGGAAATGTGTCCCTGTAACACCAGCCACAGAGGAGCTGAGCCAGGGAAAACAAAGCAGCACTGAGATTGCTTCTTAAAATTTTAAGCAAGGCAAAGAGTGTAAACAGGAAGATATGAATAAGAAAGAAGAGGAAAAAGATGGATGAGTGACAGCAGAGATGAAAACTTGCAGGCTCCCTGTTCCCATTAACATAAAAACCCTCAACCCAGTAGCTCAGAAAATCAAATATTTGAGGTTTTTTCCTCATCTCTGAAGATATATCAGAGAAATTATCCTAAACACTGAAGTGTATAATGTATTGACTTTCTCCTGCATAGCATTACAATGTGATACATGCTCTCCAAAGCAAAAATCTGGGCCTGAACCAATGAAAGAGAGGGGAAAAAATAACCCAGCCCACGTGGGTGAGGTAGCTCCAGGTCTCCTGCACAGCTCCAGGTCCCATGTACAGCTCCAGATCTCCTGCACAGCTCCAGGTATCCTGCACAGCTCCAGGTCCTCTGCCCAGCTCCAAATCTCCTGCACAGCTCCAGGTCCCCTGCACAGCTCCAGGTCCCCTGCACAGCTCCAGGTCTCCTGCACAGCTCCAGGTCCCCTGTACAGCTTCAGATCTCCTGCACAGCTCCAAGTCACCTGCACAGCTCCAGGTCCCCTGCACAACTCCAGGTGTTAGCTAACAAAAGGAATGAAGAGTGCATAATAAATTCTGGAAAGACAAATTGATTCTGTGAGCACTGCCATGGTAGGAGGACAAGGAGCAGGTGACACAACAGTTGGCACAGTACTGGGAAGAAAAGAAAAGCTGCAAGATGATAATCACTTGGAATTTGTAATTGAGGCACTTACTCTGACTTTGTCCTTTTTCTTTTTTTTTTTTTCCATGTTAATTCTTGTGCAAATCCTTAAAGAAAACACCACTTGCTCTGTTTAAATATTCAACTTACACTGCTATTGACTAGAGTAGGCAAATTGCTCAGCTTAGAATCATAAATGTATTATGATAACATCAATAAAATAACTGTGCTCAGCTTGGGTTTCCATTCTGCAGCCTTATGAAAGGCAGCAAAAATAAATAAGAGCTCATCCCAACCCAAAAGGTTAGATTGGAGTCACAGAATCATCACAGAATGTTAGGGCTTGGAAGGGACATCCAGAGTTCACCTGGTCCAAGCCCTCTGCTAAAGCAAGGGACACCTAGAGCAGGTTGCACAGGGACCTGTCCAGGCAGGCTTGGAAAGCCTCCAGAGGAGGAGACTCCACAACCTCCCGGGCAGCCTGCTCCAAGGAGACTCCACAACCTCCCTGGGCAGCCTGCTCCAAGGAGACTCCACAACCTCCCTGGGCAGCCTGCTCCAAGGAGACTCCACAAGCTCTCTGGGCAGCCTGCTCCAAGGAGACTCCACAACCTCCCTGGGCAGCCTCTGCCAGTCCTTGACAAACCTCTCAGTGAAAAAAACCTTTCTTAATGTCCAGGCTAAACCTCTTCTGCTACAACTTGAGGCCATTTCCTCTCATCCTATCACCTGATACTAAGGAGCAGAGAGCAGGACCCAGCTCACTGCCACCTGATTCTCAGTAACTTGAGGCTTTCTTTGTGTCTATTGATGTAGCAAAGCCCAACTAGGTCCATTTCAAACCAGAGCTTTATCTCTTAAGGCTAAGCCATTAATGCTCTTCAGGAAGTGCTGCAGTTTATTGCCCAACACCATCCCCTAATGAGTATAAAGCCAATATTGACTTACAGCTCATTGAGCTCATTGTGATTTATCCATGGGCCATTGACAGTAAAACAATTCACATCTAATATGGTGCTCTTTGGAGATGTATTTATGGCTGCTGTTACAACCATGCAGAAGATTCCGAAGGACACTGACAGGAAAGCAGCCTCTGGGAAAGAAGTTCAGCTTCCAGGTAAAGTCACAGCCTGGGCATGATCTTGCAGCAGGAACTTCTTATTCATACACTCAGAGATTCAGAGAACACTTTGGGTTGGGAGGAATATTAAAGGTCATCTAGTTCCGAGTGCACTGCATGGACAGGGACACCTCCAACCTGGCCTTGAACACCTCCAGGGAGGAGGCATCCACAGCCTCCCTGGGCAACCTGTGCCAGGCTCTCACCACCCTCACTCAAGAATTTCTTCCTCATCTCCAGTCTCAATCTCCCCTCTTCCAGCTTCAATCCATTCCCTTTCATGCTATCACTACAAGTCCTTGTAAAAAATCCCTTCCCAGCTTGCTTTTGGGCATCTCTCAGGTACTGGAAGGCTGCCCGAAGGTCTCCCCAGACTTTCTGGCTCTCTACAACTCCCTGAGAGGAGGTTGCAGTGAAGTGGGGGTTGAGCTTTTCTCTCTAGTATCAGGTGATAGGATGAGAAGAAATGGCCTGGAGCTGAACCAGGGGAAGGTTAGGCTGGAGGTGAGGAAAAAATGTCTTTGCTGCAAGAGTGGTGAGGAACTGGCAGAGACTGCCCAGGGAGGTGGTGGAGTGCCCATCCCTGCAGGTGTTCAACAAACCTGTGGCCATGACACTTGGTGACATAGTTCAATGGTGGTCTTAGGTTGCAGCTTAGACTCGATGCTCTTAGAGGACTTTTCAACCAAACCAATTCTGTGGTTGCATCATAGAATGATAAGGTTGGGAGGGACCTCAAAAATCATCCAGTTCCAACCCACACCTCCCACTAGCACAGGTCATCAAGGCCTCATCCAACCTGGCCTTGAACACCTCCAGGGAGGTTGTGGAGCACAGAATCTCCAGAAGAGAATCCTCAGCCACCTCTGCTGCAGCTCACCACTCACTTGCTGGTTGTTTAGAGGTAGGTCCCCTAGCTGAGGGACAAAGCTGTCCCACCATTATAGCACCTCCAGCAGGAGCTGTAAGCACCTCCTCACAGCTGTCTCCCTGCTGTCTGTGCAGCAGCCCAAACACAAGATTTTTGACCAACCTCCAATGCTGGGGAGAAAAAAAGAAACCAGAAAATAAAACTCTCCATTCCTTCCTCCTCCTCCTGAGCATTATAGATAAAGGCAATATTAGCATTCTGTACTCAAGCCCTCACTGCAAAGGTCTTTTCTTACAGGAAAACTTCCCTCTAAGCTAAAGGTTGTCTCACAGGTTTCCAGTCCAGATAGGAAATGATTGTTTACAGTCTGAGCTATCACTTCATATTAGAAGTGAGTCTGTTTGTGCTGGGTTTTAATGCTCACAATCCACATAACAGAAAGAAACAGTTCAGACATGCAAGACCTCAGTCTATGCCCTTGCTTTTGCAGTTCTAGAAAATCAGTTTGCATGATGATAATCAGCTAAAGGTGTCAAACTGGCCAAGAAGGGCCCAGCACTGANCAGTCCCTCTGCAGCCTGCTTGCAGCCCCTTCAGGCACTGGCAGGCTGCTGCTAGGTCTGCCTGGAGCCTTCTCCTCTGCAGACTGAACATTTCCAGCTCCCTCAGCCTGTGCTCACAGCAGAGCTGCTCCAACCCCCTGAGCATTTTTCTGTCCCTCCTCTGGACCTGCTCCATCAGCTCCATTTTCATTGTGCTCTCTCATTAGGGAAGATCTCATTTGAGTTTTATCAATACTAAGTAGAGATTTCTGATCCCTAATTATCTCCTCCCTCTTTCTGTTGTTGCTGGTTCCTTTTCCTACCTGGATGTTAGAAAGGTGGTGCTGAAGTTAGCTTTTCAAAGCTCAACTACAGAATAAGTTCCACCTGTCCAGATCAGCTTTTACATCCTGACAGGATGTTTTGTCTCCTGGAATGCTTCCATATAATCACTCTGCTCTTTCCTTTGTTCAAGACTATGCTGCTTAGCCCTGTACAATCTCTTCTTCACTCTTGCTGTCATCTTCCTATCCTTCAATTACCTGCCAGCCTTGCTTGGGTGCTCATGCTGCTGTTCCACAGAGCAGCTGTTGTGGCATAATAAAACTTCCCCCATTCTCAAAATCCTCTGTGAATAATAAATAACTCCAGGGCAGGATAACAATATTAATGGATTATTTCTTAGCATGCTCTTGGAGGCTGGTGAGTGAACATTGGCACTGGGCTTTCACAGGAGGGACTGCTGAGGCACAGAGGGGCAGGTGCTGGATGGGTTGGTGGAACAGAATCCTTCATAGAAACAAAGAATGGCTCAGGTTGGAAGGGAGCTCAGAGCTCACCTGCTCCAACCTCCCCACCCTGCCCAGGGACACCTCTCAGCTAGACACAGCTGCTCAAGGCTTCCTCCAAGCTAGCCTTGAACCCCCCCAGGCAGGAGGCAGCCACAGCCTCCCTGGGCAGCCTGTGCCAGGCTCTCACTACCCTCATGCTGCAGAAGTTCTTCCTCAGCTCCACTCTCACCCTGCTCTGCCTCAGCTCCAAACCATTGCCCCTTGGGCTGGCTCAGACCCCCTCAGCACAAGTCCCTCTGCAGCCTCCCTGCAGGCTCCCTTCAGGCACTGGCAGCAGTTCTGAGGTCCCTCATTGCTCCCTGCAGCTCCCTGAAAGAAGGCTGCAGGGAGCTGGGGTTGGGCTCTGCTGCCTACTATCAGGTGATAGAAGAGGAAATAACCTGAAATTGTGCCAGGGGAGGTTAGGTTGGAGAGGAACAAAAAATGCTTTGCTGCAAGAGGAGGAGACTCCATAACCCCCCTGGGCAGCCTGTTCCAGTGTTTTGTCATCCTCACAGGGAAAAATTCCTCCTCATGTTTCCATGGAACTTCCACCATTGCCCCTGGTCCTGGCATTGGGCATCACCCAGCAGAGCCTGGCTCCAGCCTCTGGCACTCACCTTTACATATTGGTACACATGAATGAGGGCAGCCCTCAAGCTCCTCCTCTCCAAGCCCCAGGTCCCTCACGCCCCCCTTGTAAGGAAGATCTTCCACTCCATCATTTTTGTGGCTCTGGGCTGGACTCTCCTAAGCAGTTCCCTGTGGTTCTTCTTGACCTGAGGGGTGCAGAACTGGACACAGTATTGCAGATGTGACCTCAGCAGGGCAGAGCAGAGGGGCAGGAGAACCTCTGTGAACCTACTCAGCACAGCCCTTCTGATCCAGCTCAGGCTGCCCTTGGCCTTCTTGGCCACAAGGGCACACTGCTGGCTCCTGGGCACCCTTCCAGCCATCAGCAGCCCTGCATCCTGCTCCCCTGCAGTGCTCTCCAGCAGCTCAGTCCCCAGCCTGTACTGATCCCCAGGGTTGTTCCTTCCCAGGGGTCAGACTCTGCCCTTGCTCATGTTGAGCTCATTCCATTTCCCCCTGCCCAGCTCTCCAGCCTGTCTCAGCCTGGCTGGCAGCACAGCCCTTTGTTGTGCCAGCCACTCCAAACCCATCAGCAAACTTGCTAGCAGTGCCCTCTGTGCCCTCATCCAGGTCATTGCTGAACAGATTGAGCAGTGCTGGTGCCAGTACTGACCCCTGAGGGGCTCCAACCTGCTACAGGACTGCATCCCATCGAGCACAGCTCTCTGACTCCTTCCCTCCAACCAAAGCAACTGGTTCTGTAGTGAGCTGTCAGTGTGGGGTCTGGGGGAACATTGCTCCTGATTTTCCCTGGTGCTTCCTCAGAGCACTGCAAGCACTGCAGCCTCCTTCATAGAATCATAGAATGGGAAGGTTGGAAGGGACCTCAAAGATCAGCCAGTGACAACCCCTGCCATAGGCAGGGACACCTCCCACTAGCACAGGTCACTCAAGGACACCTGAAGATCTCCAGGGAGGTTGTGGAGCACAGAATCAAAGCTCACATTCTGTGCTTCTGTGCTCCACAACCTCCCTGGGCAACCTGTGCCAGTGTCTCACCACCCTCACTGCAAACAACTTCCTCCTAACATCCAGTTTCATCTCCCCTCTGCCACTTCAAACCCATTGCCCCTTGTCCTGGCATTCCAAGCCCTTATCAATAGTCCCTCCCCAGCCTTCCTGGAGCCCCCTTCAGATCCTGCAAGGCCACTCCAAGCTCTCCTGGAAGCCTTCTCTTCTGCAGGCTGCACAGCCCCAACTCTCTCAGCCTGTCCTCACAGCAGAGCTGCTGCAGCCCTCTCAGCATCTTGGTGGCCTCCTCTGCACTGGCTCCAACACTTCCATGTCCTTCCTGTGCTGGGGGCTCCAGAACTGCACACAGGACTGCAGCTGGGGTCTGAGGAGAGCAGAGCAAAGGGGCACAATCCCCTCCCTTGCCCTGCTGCCCACACTGCTCTTGCTGCAGCCCAGCACACAGTTGCTGTCTGGGCTGCACTCACACTGCAGCCTCATCTTGAGCTTTTCATCACCCCAGACCCCCAGGGCCTGTTCCTCAGGGCTGCTCTCAGCCATTCCCCACCCAGCCTGGAGTTGTGCTTGGGATTGTGCCTACCCAGGTGCAGGACCTTACACTTGGCCTTGTTGAATGTCATGAGGTTGGCCTGGGCACAGCTCTGCAGCCTGTCCAGGTCCCTCTGGATGGATCCCTGCCCTCTAGCAAGTCGACTGTGCCACACAGCTTGGTGCCATCTGCACACTTGCTGAGGCTGCACTGATTCCTCTGTCCATGGCACTGACAAAGATGTCAAACAGCACTGGTGCCAGCACTGACCCCTGAGGGAGCCACTTGGCACTGGTCTGCAGGTGGACATTGTGCCCTTGATCACCACTCTCTGTGTGCCACCATCCAGCCAGTTCCTTACCCAGCAGTGCTCACACATCCAGCCCATGTTTTTCCAGTTTGGTGCCCAGGATGCCATGTGGGACAGAGCCAAATGCCTTCCATGCAGGGTTCCTAAAGGAGACAGACTGTGAAGCTTCTCTTCTTCTGGGAAACTGATTCAATGATGCTGAAGCCATCAGCCCTAATTAAGATGAACGATTTTGTCCCCAGCTAAATGAATTTCATCTTGGTAGAGCTGACATTTTTCCTATACTGATCCTGGGACTAATAGGAACAAATCAGATGCACATCTTCTGTGCAGCAGCAGGACAAGGGTCACCATTGGCTTGAATAACTGCTAAAACCACACAAGTCTGCAGGCTTCCTTCAAGCTTAATCCTTTCTTTTCTACTCCTTTCAACATAAGCTGAGGGGAGACCTCATTGCTGTCTACAGCTCCCTGAAAGGAGGTTGGAGTGAGCTGGGGGTTGGCAGCTCACAATTCACAGAGTCAGAATTAATCAGCTTGGGAAACACCTTCAAGCTCATCAAGTCCAACCTATCTCCCTAACATCAGGTGATAGAAGGAGAGGAAATGGCCTGGAATTGCAACAGGGAGGCTTGGGTTGGACATTAGGAAGAATTATTCTGCCCCTGTGCTCAGCACTGCTCAGGCCACAGCTTGAGTGCTGTGTCCAGCTCTGGGCCCCTCCANGCCCATCCCTGGAGGTGTTCAACAAACCTGTGGCCATGGCACTTGGGCACATTTTATAGTGCCATGGTGGTGCTGGGCTGACAGTTGGACTCTGTGATCTCAGAGGTCTTCTACTGTATGCTTTTATGATTCACCTTCTGACTGTCTCAGGGGCACTCTGGGTTCCTGGCACAGGGAAGGTCTGGCAGAAAGGCAGTTCTGGTACCCCGAGTTTACCCCCCAGATCAGATGACCAGGCAAGTAGTACTCAGTGCACACTTAGTTTCTCCAAGTGTGCATAGCCTTGGGGAAATATTAAAAGTGGATCTCCCCAAGTGTGATCTTGTTTTGGCTGGAAAAGACCTTTAAGGTCATTGAGTCCAACCATTACCTAAATCTACCCTGGTGCTAAACCACATCCCCCAGCACCACAGCTGCCTATTGGCAGTACCCAGAGCCAGACAACTGCTTTAAATTAGATGACTTCAGGGAGACTAAAGCCCAGTGGGATGAATATTTATACCAGATGGTCTTAAAGGACTTCTCCAACCAAAGGCTCCTCTCTCCACAGGTCCTTCTGAACAGTCCCTCTGCAGCCTTCCTGTAGGTCCCCTTCATAAGGTCTCCCTGGAGCCTTCTCCTCTCCAGGCTGAACTGCCCCAACTCTCTGCCTGCCTTCATCACAGTGGTTCTGCAGCCCTCTGATCATCTTTCTGGCTCTCCTCTGGACCCTCTCCATCAGGTCCATGTCTCCCTTTTGTTGGAGGTCCCAGAGCTGGTCCCAGCACTCCAGGTGAGGACTCTACAAAGGCAGCCCAGAATTAACACACTGCTCAGTCCTGACAGCTCTCAAGGCTGAAAGAAAAACCCAACCCAGTGGTAGACAGCAAGATAAAATATTTATAATCAGCTGTCATCTTGATTTCAGTGGGACAGCTGACATCAAATAGATCTTGTAAGTGTTTAGGATCAGCCCCAGGCTCTGTCTCTAAACTTTTGTTAGGCATAATGAGTGTCTCAGCCACAGAAAACATGCAGAGAGTTCTCAGTTGCTGGGATGTGTGAAGCAGCAGACATTATTATTTAATCTTGCTTCCAAGAATTAGAGAATAAAATTAAGGAGAGGTTGTAAAGCTAAATTGGAGATAAGCACTGAGCAGATTGCACAAGCAGGTTATGAGTTCTCCATGACTGAAGGCTGTTAAGACTAGATAATGCAAGCAAGCTTTGGTGTAGCTGATTTTACCCTTAAGAGGATGGACTGCAGAGCTTCTGGAGGTCCTCTCAAGATTAGGCTGTGGTTGCAGAAGCAGCTCTGCTACAAGGACAGGCTGAAGGAGTTGGGGCTCTTCAGCCTGGAGAATGGGAGGCTGCAGGGAGAGCATGTAGAAGCCTTCCAGCACCTGGAGGGGCTGCAGGAAAGCTGGAGAGAGACTGTTTAGAAGGGCCTGTGGTGAGAGGACAAAGAGCAGCAGTGTTAAAATAGACAAGGACAGATTTAGATTGGAGATTAGGAAGAAGTTATGGCCCCAAGTTGTGCCAAGGGAGGCTTAGGTTGGATATTAGGGAGAATTTCTGCAAGAGAGAATAGAATAGAATAGAATAGAATAGAATAGAATAGAATAGAATAGAATAGAATAGAATAGAATAGAATAGAATAGAATAGAATAGAATAGAATAGAATAGAATAGGTTAAGATAGAACAGAATAGAACAGAAGAGGAGGACATTAAAAATAATTCAATAAATACCCATAAACAGCAATGCCTGTGCTGTGAGTTGCCCAGGGCCTGTCTGGAAGCTGAAGCAGACTCCTGCAGTGTTTCCCAGCAGCAGATGGCTCCAGCACACCTCACACATGGAAGCACTTTCCAGGGTTGCTTTGGAGCACTTCAGCTTGCCCCAAGTTTTGGTATGCTCAGTGCTGAGGCCGTTGCTGAGCTGCAGTAATCTCCTAATTGAAAGGCAGCAGCAGAGGACACTCAGAGTTCAGCTCTTTTTTTCTCCCCCTCCCCTTACCTAGTTCAAGCAGAATTTGAAAGCTACCCCTCAAGGTGATTTCTTTCCCAGCTTTTTCATGCCCCTGCTATGAGCACAGGAAGGATTGAAGAGTTCCCTTCCCTTTGCTTTGAAGAATGTTCATGAAGACTGGCACAGAATTGCCAGGTCTGCAGCCAGAAGCCTTAAAAAGACTCCTGAGCAGTGCCAACCTTCTGGCAGTGCCAGCACCCAGCCCCTTCCCAGCCTGGACAAGGCCTTGAGCAACCTGCTCCAGTGCAGGGTGGCCCTGAAAGTGGCAGGGGGGTTGGATCTGGATGACCTCCAGGTCCCTTCCAAACCAAAGCATTTTAGGAACCTGTGAATGGCAGTGCAGAGTTGCTCCACCCTGCCTGTGCCCCTGGATGCTCTGAGCTGGGGCTGCTCTGAGCTGGGGCTCTCGCCAGTTCCAAAGGCAGCTACAAGCACTGCTCTCCACCAAGACACAAGCCCCAGGTGAGCTGCAACCAACTTCTGCATCCTGACAACCCCCATGATGTGCTGGAAGACCCCAACCTTCCGTGGGGAGGTGCCCACTGAGGTCAGGTCAGCCTTTCTCATCACCTGCCACAGTCCTTTAACACACCTCAGATGCCTGCTCAAACCACCCTGAGCATCAGCACCCCTGCACAGCCAGGTGAGGGCTGATCTCTTCTGCCTAGTGATGAGTGATGGGAGGAGAGGAAAGGGGCTCAAAGTTGCACCAGGAGAGGTTTAGATTGGATATTAGAAGAAATTTCTTCACTAAAAGGGTTCTGCCAGCCTGGCACAGGCTGCCTGGGGAGGTGCCTGCATCCCCACCCCTGGAGGTGTTTCCCAGGGGCAGAGCTGTGGTGCTGAGGGCTCAGCCTTGGCAGAGCTAGAGAATGGTTGGGCTGGAGGTTCTTAAAGAGCTTTCCCAACCCAAATGATTCTATGATTCTGTCCCATCACCTGAATGTGGAGCTCAACACCTGCCACACAGTCCAGCCCTCCCCTGGGACAACCTGAGGTCCTTTCCTCTCATCACATCACTTTTTACTAGGGAGAGTAGATTGATCCTCACCTCCCTGCAGCCTCCTCCCAGGGAGCTGCAGAGAGCAATGAGCTCTGCCCTCAACCTCCTCTGCTCCACACTGCACACCCCCAGCTCCCTCAGCTGCCCCTCCCCAGCCCTGTGCTCCAGACCCTTCCCCAGCTTTGTTGCCTTTCTCTGGACACACTCTGGAACCTCAAAGTCGTTCTTGAGGTAGGGGCCCCAAGGTGCAGCCATCAGTCACATGTGAGAAGAAAGGACCTCTGTAATGATGTGGGTGTTCTGAAAAGGAGAAATAAGAGACAAGAAACTCACACCACACAGAACCCCAGAATGCTTTAGCTTGGAAGGGAGCTCAGAGCTCATCTCCTCCAACCTCCCCACCCTGCCCAGGGACACCTCTCAGCCAGACTCAGCTGCTCAAGCTCTCATCCAGCCTTGGCCTTGAACACCTCCAGGCAAGAGGCAGCCACAGCCTCCCTGGGCAGCCTGTGCCAGGCTCTCAGCCCCCTCACACTGCACAACTTCTTCCTCAGCTCCACTCTCCCCCTGCTCTGCCTCAGCTCCAAACCATTGCCCCTTGGCCTGTCTCAGACCCCCTCAGCACAAGTCCCTCTGCAGCCTTCCTGCAGGATCCCTTCAGGTAATAAAATGGAAAAGAGAGAGAAATACCTCTGGAAAATTCTGGGACAAGCTGGGGAGGTTTCCTATTTAAGCTTAACAAGTTGCTGTTGAATAGAAACCTACTCTGAATTAAGGCTGAGGTGGAGAAATATTAATTTAATATTTGCCCAGAACCCACAAATTTCTCTAGCAAAGCATCACTGAACCCAAACCCAACTGTCATTGTCTGAGGGACACTACAGATCTGGGAGAGCCAAGAAATGGAAACAAACTTGTGTTAAGAACAGTGGAATGGATTAAAGCAGAGCCCAAATCCAAGGTTTCCACACTTAAAAATAATGAGACTGTGGAGCAGCAAAACTTCATTTTTCAGGGGTGCTGGGAATTTGCTGAAGGTAATGCATTGGAGGGGGATGGATTTGTCCTGTCTCTTATCAGCTTCTGTGTTCTGTTCTTTTGAAAATGGGCAGTGGTAGATAAGGTGAACTTCTCCAGAGGCAAGAGGAGATTGATTCTGTTGGAAAAGAAATGTTCACCCCTGGGGGGGAAAAACAAGAAAGGACCAGCACTAGTGAGATGTGTGGGCAGCAGATCCAGAGAGGGGATTCTGCCACTTGGCTCTGCTCTGGGGAGACCTCACCTGGAGTGCTGTGCCCAGCTCTGGATCCCTCAATACAGGAACGAAGCAGAGCTGAGGGAACAGGTCCAGAGGGGCAGGAGAACCTCCCTTGGTCTGCTGGCCACACTCTTCTTAACACACCTCAGGATGCCTTTGGCCCTCTTGGCCAGAAGGGCACCTTGCTGTCCCATGGGTAACTTACTGTGCTCTAGACCCTCGGGGTCCTTCTCCACAGAGCTGCTTCCCAGCAGGTGAACCTCTCCCCTGCCCTGCTGCCAGGTGTTGCTCCTTGCCAGCAGCAGGACTCTGCACCTCCTCTTGTTGAACCTGCTCAGGTTCTCCTTTGCCCAGCCTGTCCAGGTCTCATCTGCATGGCAGCAGAACCTTCTGGTACAGCAAGTGAACAGAACCACAGCATCACAGAATGCCAGGGGCCAGAAGGGACCTCCTAAGCTCATCCATCCTGCCCAAGCAGGATCTCCTGTACCAGATCCCACAGGAACACATCCAGCTGGGTTTTGAATCTCTCAAGCACTTTCAAGCAGCCTTCAAACACCTTCAGATTTGTCATTCAGGAATGCACCTGATTAATTCTCTCAAGTTTTGCTTTAGATTCCCTAGGAAAACAAAGCTTAGAGAGCCCTGGAGCAGGCTGCCTGGAGAGGTTGTGGAGTCTCCTTTGCTGGAGTCTTCCCAAACCCCACCTGGATGCGTTCCTGTGTGACCTGTCCTGGCTGCTCCTGCTCTGGCAGGGACTGGATGACCTTTGAAAGGTCCCTTCCAAGCCCTCCCATTCTGTGATTCTGTGAGGTTTGCCCTGAAGCTTTCTAACCATCATCTGAGCAGAGCCACAAAGCAGCTCTGCAGGGGGAAGAGTCATCTCCAGCTAAGTTTATAGTGCTAAAATTATTCCTTTGCTAAAAAGGATTCAAAATGCTAAGCACTGCAACATTATTAACTGAATTCTGCTGGGTGCAACATAAAACCCATCCTCCTGGCAGGAGTAATGTTACCCACAACACACCCATCTATAAATTGCAGCCAGCTTGGTGAGTGCTTCTATGATTTGGGGAACATGAATCCATGCTGTAGGGAGTGAGTTATTGTCTNTGGGGGTGAGTTTTTTTTTTTTTTTTTTTTTTCCTTTTTTTTCCTTTCTTTTTTCTCTTTTTTTTTTTTCCTTTTTTTTTTTTTCCTTCTTTTTTTATAGCTTTTCTGAAAAAAAATACACTTCAGGAAAAGAAATATTAAGTATAGATAAACTGAGTCATGATGGCTTAATCTGATGGGATCATCAAGTCACCAAAAAGAAGCTATGGAAGGAGAAGGCAAGGTCAAAATGCAGCATCCTTTTATATCTGTCAAATGTTGGAGTCAGGGAGCCTCAGTGTGGGTTTTCTTGGAATGCCAAATTCACCCGAGGTATTTGTGTGACAGGCTGCTGCTTAAGTGGGGCACCTCCAGCTAATTTAGGTGCTGGTTTGCCTCCTTTGATCCTTAAAGAGAAGGCAAAATGGTTGTGGGAATAAAGTATCCTTGGGGGGAAACTTTATTTCCTATTTGGTTTCAGCTTGTCAGAACAGATTCCATCACCTCCCAGCAGCAGGACCTTTGATCTATCCTTCTGCACTTAACAGAGCAGATATATCTGAGAGGCTGGAGTCTGAAGGAGAGCACTGCACAAAGGGTCTGAGTGCAAGCTGAGGCTGGGGTCCTGGGATTCCTGCCAGGGAAC
>WBNM01010528.1:4403-17418 GCA_013399055.1 Ramphastos sulfuratus | reverse complement strand
CCCGCTGCCCCCCCCCGGCTCTGTTTTCCTGCCCATACTTGGCCCGGCCGGGTCTGACCTCTCACCCACTTGGGCGCTGGCCCTGGGACGGTGCCAGGAGGACGCAGTGACAGAGCTGGGCCCGGGGGGGGGGGGAGGCTGCAGGGTGACGTCAGGGATGGGCTCCTGGGGGGTTCTGGAGGGCGTCAGGGGTGGTCATGGGAGNTGGGGGGGTGGGGTGTCAATGGTGGGACTGAGCAGAGGGGTGGTCGTGGGACTCAAGGGTGATAGGGGGGAGCAAAGGTGGTCCTGGGGAGGTTGTGGGTGGTCTAGAGGGTCGTGGGTGGTCCTGGGGCATTGTGGTGGTCCGGGCTGGTGGTGGGAGGTGAATTGGCAGCAAGTGGGGGCCAGGAGCTGCAGCTGAGCCCAGCGGTGGCAGCCTGGGACCTTGCCAGCAGAGCTGCAGCTTCCTGCTGATAAGGCCAGGCTGGCAGCACCAGATAAGAACAGCTGGGGGGGACAGGGCTGGCACTTGGCCACGGGAGCTGAAACCACGGGTGGGCACCAGGTGCCAAGTGGGGGAGAGGTGACTGTGGCTGCTTCTCACCCTGGCCCCCGGCAGCCGTGGCCTCGAGCCACCACCTCTCACCTACATCCCCCAATGGTGGTGGCTGAGGTGAGGATGATGATGGGAGGAGGTGGAGATGGAGCTCCAAGGTGGCAGTGGTGGAGATGGTAAAGGAGACCATGATGATGAAGAGCTGAAGGTGATGAAGGCTCCAAGCTCAAGTATCACAACCACCCCCACACCCTGCACCCCTGTGCCTCAGTTGCCCCTTGGGCCGTGAGGTTTGGACCTTCCCCCAAACTTCCTTTTCCTGCCCAAGCTTGGTCACCTGGTGACCAAGACCACCCCCACAGCCCAGGGGGCTGCTGCTGGTCCAGCCCCCAAAGGTGGCACTGCCACCGTTGTCACCCCTGGGGTGGTGCCACCCCGGCTACCCACCCTCCCTTTGTCCCCAAGGTGAAGACAAAGCCAGTCTACAGCAGGTGCCAAAAGGTCTTTATTGAGCCCTCCTCACCCCCCAGGGGTGGGGACACCAACAAAGGTACAAAGGCTGAGGTTCCCCTCCCCCCACCCACCCAAAACCACCATAAAAAAAACAGTAAAAAAGGAAGAGATTTGCACAAGTTTGTGTCCAGAGGAGCCACAGGTGGGAGCAGATCCCAGAGGACCAACTTGCCCCAGGTGGTACTGGGAGCAACTGGGATCAACTGGGTGGCACCAGGTGTGGGCTCCCCCGGCCAGGGCCAAGGCTCTTGCCCAGGCCAAGCACAGCTGGACGGCTGCAGGACAGCTGCAGGGTGGTTGAAGAGCACCAGGATGGCTGCAGAGCACCCAGAGGAACCAGCTCCAGCCACCTCCTCGGCCACGCATGGGACAGGTCCCTGCTGTCCCCAGGCCAGGCTGTGCTGGGTGACAGCATCACCGTGAGGCTCTCCCAAGGCTCTGGGGCTGGCTTCTGTCCTTCTCCAAGAGGTTGGTTGGGGGCCTCTGCCTCTTGCCCCAACCCTGAGTTTCTCCTGTCCCTCTCCACATCCCACTCAGCAGTCAGACACCCACAAGTGGGGAGCACACAAGACACTGGGACAGGTCCCCCTCGGCATGGTGCCAGAGCTTTGCCGAGCTCCCAGTGGGAGCCAGAGTCCAGGAAATGCAGGCAAGGCCCCAGGCCTGCCCTCATCACTGCACATTGTTGTTGTTGGCCACGCAGGGATCCACCTGAGGGACAAGGAGCAGACACCACTGAGACACTGCCCAACTGCACCCCAGCAGCATGGCACTGCTGCCCAGAGCTGCCACCACCACCTCGACCCTCATCCCATCTTTCTTCACTCCCACCTCCACCCACTCTCATCCCAATATCCATCCTCATCTCCACCCTGTGACCCCACATCCTCATTCATCCTCACCCCACTTCTATCCATCATCATATCCCAATCTCCATCCACCCTTCAACCCACCCTCATCCCATCTCCATCCACCCTCACCTCCATCCTCATCCCGCCCCCATATCCCATCCCCCCTCTCCTTCCATCCATCCTCACATCCTCATCCCATCTCCATCCTCTCACTCCACCTCCACACATCCTCCCTCACATCTCCATCCCCTCCCCTCCTCCTCTCAGCCCCTCCCTCACCGAGGTCTCTCCGGCGCCGCTCCTCACCTCGGTGTACGTGGGGGGTGGCATGAACTTGAACTCGGGGGCGTACATGAAGATTGGGCTGTCGAAGCTGTCAGCCTCCTCCAGCAGCGGCGTGGTTGGGCTCTCCAGGCGGTGGTCTTCGGGCACTATGTCCAGGTAGCAGGGAGGAGCTGCCAGGTAGAGAGCAGCCTGTGAGGAACCTGCCCTGGCACCACCACTGCCCACCAGAACCTGCTCAACTCTGAGAAGCTCCTCAGCCGCTCCACGGAGACGCCCACCAAGGAGCATTCTCCTCCCTGCTCACCTTCTGGAGCATCAGGCAGGTTGAGGTCCACCCAGCTCATCTCAGAGCTGGCCTGGCTCGCCATGCTGGAGCTGCGGCTGCCAATGCCCGAGCGGCTGCCGATCACCAGGGGCAGCTCCAGAATGATCTTCTTGGACCCAGGGACACTGACGTAGATCTGTGGAGGAGCAGCAGGCAGAGGGTCACAGGGCTGTGAGAACAACAGAGGGAGCGAGGTTCCCCCCGTGCCAAGGCCCAGCCTGGCAGCTCACCTGCAGGAAGTACTCTACCCGCAGGATGTTGCAGCCCAGGATGGAGGGTTTGAGCTTCTTGACCCGGATGGTCTTGCCCCGCCAGGAGTCGGACATGCCCGAGATGATGTGGTTGCCCCGGACACAGGAGAGTTTCTGGGTGAAGACCTTGGTCTGGCCGTTGGCCAGGTAGGTGTGCTTGGCCACGATGGCAGCCTTGGGCACCACGATGCGCGAGCAGGTGTTCTCGAAATCAGCGTTGATACAGATCTCATCACCTGCCGTGGGCCAGAGGAGGCACTTCAGAGCTGGCAAAGCCTCCTGGTGGTCACCACTGCCCCACCCACAGGTACCACCTCCCAGCCAGAGGCCAGGCCCTGCCCTTACCCTCGCAGAAGCCCTTCCTGTCGATCTGGGCGCTGACGGACACGCGCCCGTCGGGGATGAACATGCAAGACACCTTCTTCTCCTTCTTGGCAGCCACTGGAGACTGTAGAGACATCACAGCATTAATCCAGAGAAGTGCCCGACTGCTCCCACCCGACCCCCTCCTGCCTTCCTCCCCTTCAAGTTCCCCTTTGAGGTGCACAAAGCCTTGGTGGCCACCAGCAACCAGAACTTCTTAACTCCCCTAAGCACTTAAGCCCTGGCTCAGCACCCAAGCCCCTTAAAAGAGCCTTAACGTCCAAGGTCCTTCTGACCTTACCAACCCCAGGAGTTCTTCGCCCCCAAATGCCCAGCCCAGGGGGGTGATGCCCACACTCACGAGCAGCTCTGGGGTGTTCACATCCACAGGGTCCATCACCTCGAAGCGTTTCTTGATCTGCTGGGTGGGGAAAGAAGGACGCTCCAGGAAGGCTTTCACCCAGTAATCCACGCAGCCATACTTGCCCTTGAAAGTGGTGCCCAAGGGCCTGTGGGGAGAGCCACAGTCAGGCACCTGCGGGCTCCGGGAGCGTTCCCCAGAGGGTCTCCAGCTCAGTTCTCTCCCAGGAAACAGTTCTGGCCTCCTACTCACCCCTGGGGAAGCTCGAAGCCGAACTTGTACTCGTACTTGTTGCCGGGGCGCAGGATGACGGAGCCGTCCCCATCTGGGAAAGGGAAGGAAGGCAGGGAGGAGTCAGAGCGCTCCGGGTTGGTTCCTCCTAGCCCCCGGGTTCCGCTGACACAGAGCGGGATGAGCTCAGCGCTGCCTTGCGTGCTCAGAGCCGCCCACAGCTGTCCCGGGACAGCCTCGCAGCTCCTCCGCTCCTGTTCCCCCTCTCCTCGCACATCCCCGCCCGGCACTCCCTGTCCCGGCGCCCTCACCGCGCCCACTCGCCGCACCCCCCTTATCTCCCGGCACACTCCGACAGCTTCCCCCGAGCACGGGGGCTTTCCACAGGCTCCAAAGCCTCGTCCTGGGCACGACCCGTACCTGCCCCTCCCTCGCCGCCGCCCGTCCCGTGCCCTGTGCCGCCCTGCCCGAACCGAGCCTGGCACCCGCTGCCCGCGGGCACACAAACCCTGCCTGGGCAGCCGCAGCAGCGCGCGAGCGGCGCAACACTCGGACAGGTGACTGCTGCGGGGGTCCTGCCCCTTCGCCCCTCCGCCAGGCTGCTGGCCACGCCTATGGCCTCAAGCCCCTCAAGTTCTCAACGCTCCGAAACTGCCTCCGGCAGCTCCTCCGAGCCCTTCCCAGACTCCCAGCGCTTTGCTGCTGACTTCCACCTCACCTCCCGACCCCTGGCAACACCCAAACTCTCCTCCCCGCGCAACCAGCCCAGAGCGACCCACGGCAGCTGCTCAGCCCTGAGCTCTTTCCGCCCCCAGCGCCCTCCCGTCCCGCCCCGGCCGCTCACCCGTGGGCTGCTCCTCCAGGCTGAGAACGTCCTCGAAGCGCAGATACTCCATCTGCTGCCGGCACTGCTGCGGGCCCTTGGCCCAGTTGACCCTGGCCAGGCCACAGGCCAGGACCCTGACGGCGCTCACGCGAGTGACTTCGGACACCTCCACCAGCACGCGCCCGGCCACCTTCTCCCCGCTGCAGAAAACCTTCTCGGGCTCGCTGAAGGCCATCGCAAAAGTCTTCACTTTCTTGAACATCACCATGGCTGAGCGCGGCGTGGGGACAGCGGCGGAGAAGGAGGCAGAAGCGAGAGCTGCGCGGGACACGGAGCGGAGAGTTCTTTTCGGTCCCTCCGGACGAAGGAAACTTCCCCCGACAGTGCCTGGGTCCGACTGCAAAGGNCGGGGCGGGGGCGGGCGCGGGGCGCGGAGTGACAGCCGCGAGGCCCAATGGGAAGAGCGGACGGGCGGTGGCGCTCGGCCAATGGCAGGACGGGAACGGAGCGTTCCCAGCGAGCGGCCAGGGGCGGGGGGAGGCAGCTCGAGACCGGTTCGGGGGCCCGGGNCTTTCCGCCCCCAGCGCCCTCCCGTCCCGCCCCGGCCGCTCACCCGTGGGCTGCTCCTCCAGGCTGAGAACGTCCTCGAAGCGCAGATACTCCATCTGCTGCCGGCACTGCTGCGGGCCCTTGGCCCAGTTGACCCTGGCCAGGCCACAGGCCAGGACCCTGACGGCGCTCACGCGAGTGACTTCGGACACCTCCACCAGCACGCGCCCGGCCACCTTCTCCCCGCTGCAGAAAACCTTCTCGGGCTCGCTGAAGGCCATCGCAAAAGTCTTCACTTTCTTGAACATCACCATGGCTGAGCGCGGCGTGGGGACAGCGGCGGAGAAGGAGGCAGAAGCGAGAGCTGCGCGGGACACGGAGCGGAGAGTTCTTTTCGGTCCCTCCGGACGAAGGAAACTTCCCCCGACAGTGCCTGGGTCCGACTGCAAAGGAGCTTTGGGCTCTACTTTCCCTCAGCGAGGCTCGGACGTGGTCAGGACCTTAGCGACACCTCCACCGCTTCCGTTCCGCCGATCTGAGCGCTCTGCGAGCGCCGCCGCCGCCGCCAGCCCTTTTGTACCCCGCCCCGCGCGCCCCCAGCGGCCGCCGGGGCCAGCTCCACGCCGCGGGCGCGTGGCCCGGCGTGCGGCTCGCGTGATCAGCTCCACCATTGGCTGCCGCCGTCTTGTTTACGCCGCGGCCGGCCAATGGGAGCGGCGCCCGCGAGCGTGGACAGCGTGTGTGGGGCGCGCGGGGCTAGCGCGCGGCTCTCCNCCCCGCTCCCGCCTGTGATTTGGGCTAAAAAAGCAGAGATTTGGGGGTGCGGGTCGCAGCCTGACCCCGGGAGGGTCTTCTCGCCGCCGCTCTGGGGCACCTCCGGGCGGGAGGGGTTCGCCTGCCTCTGGCCTCACCCCCCTCAAGGGGAGACCCTACCCACCGTGTTTTGGGGACCTTTCCCCCAAATTCCCTCCCCCGTCGCTGGAAGGGAATTGGGGGACACCTCCCAACCCCCCCGTGTTTTGGGGACCCTCCCCCCAAAGTCCATCTGGTGTCACTGGGAGGGGAGTGTGGGCCCCACCCTTTAATGGCAGCCTCCCAGCCCCTGTCTTTTAGGGACCCTTCCCCCCCTGAACTCCCTCTCCTGCCACTGGAGGGGATTTGGGGGACCCTTCCCCCCCGCCATGTTTTGAGGACCCTTTCCACAAATCCCCTTCCCCCAAATCCCCTTCCTGACCCCTAGAAGGGAAGTGTGGACCCTCCCTACGCCCCCCCCCCCCCCACTCGAAGTTCCTTGGAGGCAGCTCTTTGGGGTGCTCTGGGGTGATCTGGGGGGAGTGCTTAGGGGACAACAAAGAACCCCTGAGAGACTCCTGAGCCCCCTCCTCATTTCCCAGCCCCCCGCCCCTCCCTCCAGAAGGTTCTCTGCGGGCTGAGGGCAGAGCCCTGTTCGGTGTCAACAAGTCCCGAGGCAAAGAGCCAAAGTCCCCAAAGTGTCCTCCCCCCCTCCTCGTTCCCCGCTGGGTCTGGGGGGAGAACTTCTTTGTTTCCCCCCGCCCCGGTCCGAGTTGTTTTTCCCCTCGAACTTTCTTTCCTCGATGGCTTTTGGCTGAGCAGGCAAAGAATCCTCCTGCTCCCTGCCAGGCAGCTGCTGTTTACCCCCCCCCAGCGCCTCTTGGTGCTTCCAGAACCGAGGGGAGGGGGCGGGGGGAGGATGAATTCTGAGTGCCCCCCTCGGTGTTGGGAGTTGTTTATCCCCTCTCCCTTTCCGACCCCCTCTTGACGCGTCCAGAGCCGAGGAAAAACACATTGAGGACCCCCAAAATATTACCAAGGAAGGGCAGGATGGAAACATAGAGGGAAAGGAGGAGTGGGGGCATGGGGGGCGGATCCCAGCTGCCCCCCAGGCTGTTTACGTTGGGGGTCCTCTGCCCCCTCCCCCTGCTCTGCGCCCCTCTCGATGCCCCCAGAGCCGAGCAAGAGCACAGGAAGGATCCCAACATCATTCCCAGCAAATCCAGGGTGGAAAAGCAGAGGGACAGGAGGGGGGCAGGGTACGGCCCAGGCCCCCCCCCACGTTTGCGCTGGGAGTTGTCTCCCGCGCCCTTGCGCGGGGAAGGACAAACTCAGCTCGGGATGGACACAACAGAACCGAGAACCTCTGGGGAGGGCAGGAAAGGCTTCGGGCTCCAGCGGCTGCCCTCCTGGGCAGGGGCATTGCCCGTCCCGAGTGTGGCATTGCCTGTCCAGGGTGGGGCATTGCCTGTCCCGAGTGGGGCATTGCCGGTCCCAGGTGGGGCACTGCCCGTCCCGAGTGGGGCATTGCCTGTCCCGGGTGGGGCATTTCCTGTGCCGAGTCGGGCATTGCCTATCTCGAGCAGGGGCATTGCCTGTCCCGGGTGGGGCATTGCCTGTCCCGAGCGGGACATGGGGGAGCTGCAGCCTCCCTGCTCCCTGCTGCTTTCAAGGCCCCCACGCGGACCTCTGAACGACCCCCGGGGCGGGGGCGGCAGTGAGGAACTGCTTTGATTCGCCCCCCGAGGGCTGTCCCCGCTGCGGGCCCTGAGCTGTTTACTGCGTTCCCTGTTCCCGAGGCGGTGCCAGCGCATTCCGGCGCTGCCAGGGCACCTGCCAGGGGCACCCGTCCCGGGCACGCTCCGGGCCCGCTCCGGTCTCCCCTCGGCTGCCACTCAACTGCTGCCCTTTGCTCTGCTAACCCTTGGCCGGCTGCAAATGGAAGGAGCCTCTGGAATTTCCTCGGGAGGTTCCCACGCGAGCGGCGCAGCTGGGCTGGGGCAGCGGCTGCGAGGCAGCTCCAGAGTCCTGTCCCTGCAGTGTCCCTGCAGTGTCGTGTCCCTGCACTGCCTTGGAGTGTCCTGTCCCTGCAGCGTCCACTCCTGCACTGCTCCTGCAGCGTCCCTGCAGTGTCCTGTACCTGAAGAGTGTTGTGTCCCTGCACTGCCCCTGGAGTGTCCTGTCCCTGCAGTGTCCCTGTCCCAGCACTGTCCCCTCTCTCCAGTGTCCTCTCTCTCTCCAGTGTCCCCTGTCCCTCCAGTGTGTCCTCTCTCTTCAATGTCCTTCCAGTGTCCCCTGTCCCTCCACTGCCTCCCCTCCCTCCACTGTTCCCTCTACTTCCAGACTCAAGGACGTGGGGACAGGAACCAATTTGGTTTGGGGAGCAGGAAGCAGCTCTTGGAGCTTCTTTGCTCCCACTAAATTATTCTGTGGCCTCATCCCCCTTTGTCAGCTCAGTGCCCACCAGGATGGTGGTGCCCAGGGGGTCTCTCCCACCCTTCGCTGAGGGTGTCTGGGGAGGGCTGACCTCAGCCTTGCCCTCTGCCAGCCTGCCTGGCCAGCGGGTGAGGAGCAAGCGGGTGCCAGGGTTAATGTTTTACCCCCAGGACAACTCAGTTTTGGGGAATCAGGGCAGGGCTGAGCAAGACACCGAGCTCGGAGGTGACTCAGGCAGCCCCGGGGCCGCTGGTGGCTCACGGCGGCGGGGACTGGGTACGGCCGAACCCAGGCAGCAAAAAGCCTCCAGCCCGGCCCGGAGCTGCCTCCCTCCCTGTGCCCCTGGGTCCCACTTTCCCTGCCAGGCTGCTGCTGCCCCCAGTTTGGTTCGTCCCTGCCCAGCCCTGCCAGGAGCTGCTCTCTGCCCCAGACAGCCACAGCCCGGGGCAGGCTTGGTGCTGGCCGCAGCCTCGGAGCTTCTCTACCCTGGATTTTTGGGCTCTATTCCTCGGGTTTTGGTTTTTTATCCGCCCCCCCCCCCATATGTAGGCTGCTTCTAGCAAATCCGAGGCCGGGAAGGAAACACAGAAGCGGAAGGAGGAGGGGAGGAGAGGGATGGTGAGGAGCAGGGACAGAGTGTTCCTGCCGGGGTTCTGCGGGCGGCAGCCGCAGAAGGAATTTCCTCTGCGAGGTTGTTTGTGCCCAGGGAACGGCAGAGGTCGGTCCGAGGTGTCCCGGAGCGGCAGCAGCTGTGGGAAGCTCCTGGAAAGCCTCCACTTGCCCTGCCCTGGCCGTGGGTGTGGGCAGTGTCTTCCTGTTGCTGGTTCCCACCGCAGCGGCTCTGGGAGCACCTGGAGGTGCTGGCACAGCACCGAGCTGGGAGCGCAGGAGATGCTTCCAGGAACCTGCTGGGAAGCTGAGGGCAGATCCCTCAGAGAGGCTTTCCCAAACCAGCTGCTTTGCTTCCCTGGCTGCAGCTTTGTGCTCCCATTTTGGGGCACCCCTCCTAGATCCAGACCCTTTGCCCCCTTCCTGTCCCCACCAAGCAGGGAGAAGCTCTCCAGGATTGGCTCCCAAGAGCTCCAATTTCCCAGCTCTGGGTTCCCAGCTCTGGGTTCCCAGCCCTGGCACCATAAACCTTTCACCCTGCCTGCTTGGTCCTGGCCATGGTGGGATCCATGCCCTGTGTCCTGGGCAGGAGGAGAAGGGGAAGTGCTGGGCTGGGGGAGAGGGGAAGAGAAAAGCAGAGGTGAGGGAGAGGGGAAGGGGAAAAGCAGGGCTGGGGAAGAGGGGAAGAGCAAAAGCAGAGCTGGGGGAGTGGGGAAGGAGAAAAACAGCTGGGGGAGAGGGGAAGGGCAAAAGCAGAGCTGGGGGAGAGGGGAAGGGCAAAGCAGGGCTGGGGGTCACCAGAGGCTGTTCTTGGCCATCCTGAAGCCAGTAGCAGTTGGAGCCTGGGCAGTGCCCGAGGCTGTGCCCAGCCCTGGGCAGGGAGGTTTGGGCTACACCAACTCTGCTCTGCAGCCAGACCTCTGCAGGGCTCCTCCTGCCCCTTCCAGCATAAGGACTCAGCTCATCCTCCCACAGCCTCGGGGCCGTGAGGGGAGGGCTGGGCAGGGCTGGGGGGAAGCAGCCTCCAGCTGCCAGCCAGGGTAAGGCTCCAGCATGGTCTGCAGGTGGAGAGGGCAAAGGAATGAGCAAGTTCCACCCTCCGGAGGATTATTTTCCCCCTCTGAAGAAATTTCCCCTCCCCTCCTTGAAGGAATTTTTCCCCGTTTGAAAGAGATTTTCTTCCTTCTAGACCTTCATCATCCTCAGCGATGCCCCCAGGCCCTCATGGACCCTTCAGGGGAGCTCTGGGGCCATGCTGGGCACTGCCTGCGCTGTGCAGCTGCAGTTTGGCTCCGGAGCTCTCCCCAGCCCTGGGCCTCTGCGGACCTCTAGAGGCACTTCCACGAATGGCAGAGGGGAGAGGGTGGGTGGAGGCCACGCGGACTCCATGAAGTGCTCACAGACCCCATGAGGGGTACACAGACCCCATGAGGGGCTCACAGAGTCCAGGTTGGGCACCTAGACTCCATGTGGGCCACGCAGGCTCCAGCTTGCCCACCCAGGCTCCAGGTTGTCCACTCAGACTCCAGGTTACCCACCCAGGCTCAGCGTGGGTCTGTCTCTCCAAGCACCTCCAGCACCTCCCCCCTGAGCCTCCTCAGCCCTGGGGGGAGTTCTGCTGCAGCCTGCTCTGAGCCAGGGGGGGTGCAGAGGAGCCCCGCCCCGGGTGCCAGCCTGGCAGGGGCTGCAGTGGGGCACAGGGGGAGGTATTTTTATCTGCACCTGCTGCTGGAGCAAAGGGAATGGAGGAGGCAGAGGAGAGGAAATGAGCTCCAGAAATAGCTTCCTTTAATGTCAGAGCTGCAGGATCAGCACCGCAGCCCCCAGCAGCCCTCAGGCTGCTCTCTGCCGAGGGGATCCTGCTGAGATGTCCAAGACCTCCCTGAGTCCCTCCTGGTGGCCTCGGCAGAGAAAAGGGAGAAAGTAAAATGGAGCAAAGCCTGAGAGGAGCTGAAAAACCTCCCCTGAGGTCAGCAGAGAATGGCTGAGGTTGGGGAGGACCTCAGAGCTCAGCCAGCTCCAGGCCCCCGCCATGGGCAGGGACAGCTCCTGCCAGCCCAGGGTGCCCAAGGCCTCATCCAGCCCAGCCCTGGACAGTCTGTGCCAGTCTCTCCCCACCCTGGCACTGCAGAACTCCTTCCTCAGCTCCACTCCAACCCTGCTCTACCACAGCTCCAGACCAGGCTCGTTTCCAACCTTAACCATTCTCTGATGCCAGTTCCGAGGGTTTTGTCCTCCTTGAAACTCAAAGCTGCTCCTTGCTGGCACATGGGCACAGGATCCTGGGCAAGGGTCTCTGAGGACCTGGGCACATGGGCACAGGATCCTGGGCAAGGGTCTCCAAGGGTCTGGGCACATGGACACAGGATCCTGGGCAGCATCCTTCTCACCAGCAGCCCTTTTGGCCTCCTCCTCTGCCATTCTCCCACAGCCTCAGTGCCAGCTGCAGCTAAAGGCTCAAGGAAGCAGCCCAGACCCCAGAGGCGAGGAGGAGGAGCAGGGAGGAAGGGGCAGCCCTTGGGCAGCCGGCGCCAGGCTGGAAGAGGTGCAGCCTGCGGGCGCTGGGCAGGAAGCGCCTGGCATCCTCCAGGGCTCCGCGAGCCGCCAGGGCCAGGCTGGCATCTCCCGAGGTCTGCACGTCGAAGACGCAGGACTGGAAGTAGAGGTCCTCCACGGGCAGCATCTCCCTGCAGAGGGCCTCGGCAGCCTCTGCCAGCCGCCGGCTGTGCCCACGCTGCCCGCGGGACAGACGCTGCCCACGGGGGCAGCCTCCCACGCACAGCTGCAGGTCCTGCTCGGGGCCGAAGGCCTCTGCCACCTCCTGTGCCGCGCGGATGGCGAAGGAGAGCTGGCGCCCGGCCTGGCGCACGGCGATGGTGGTGCCGATGTAGCTGGCACAGATCTCCACGTGCTGCCCGGGCACCTGCTCGTGGATCGCCAGGCTGGAGCCCCCCGGGCGCGCGCCGCCCGTGGCAGAGCCGTCCTGGAAGGCCGCGGGCAGGTTGCCCAGCTCAGCCTGGTAGACCTTCTGGTCGATGCACTCCTTCATGCTCTTGAAGATGATGGTGAGCTGCAGAGAGCCAGGTTGGTAGAGTGGCAAAGAGAGGGCATGCAGAGGAGAACCCAAGGGGCAGCAGAGCTGCTGGGCATGGGGGTGGGTTCCACCCTGCCTGGAGGCGTTCAAGGGCAGCTCACATGAGGCCTTGAGCAGCCTGGGCTGGTGGAGGTGCCCCTGGGCATGGCAGGGTTGGATCTGGAGGAGCTCTGAGGTCCCTTCCAGCCCAACCCATTCCATGGCTCCATGAACCTNGCAAGCTGCTGGGGGTGCCCTGCTGGGGCTGGGGGTGCAGGAGGTGAGCTCCAGGGGGTCCCTGCTGGGATTGGGAGGTTCAGGGCCTGCTGCCCTCTCTGAGGCTGGGCACCTCTGCTGTCAAGCCCCCTGCCCTCTCCTTACCTTGGTGGTCACTGTGGCATTGGACCCCTTGGCCACTGGTGAGCTGGTGGCCTGCACAAAGAGGTAGTCGTTGTCCAGCAGGGGCCAGGACCCCTCCACCCTGCAGGTGTGGAAGTCGTCGTGGAAGGTCCTGATGTGGGGGTCCCCAAAGGCTGCACAGTGCTGGTAGCTGGGGGCTCTGCTGTGCCTGGACACGAAGCTCCTCTCATAGTCGCAGACGTCCCCAGCCTGGAGGTGCTGACGGGCAGGGGGCTGGGGGGCGGTGGTTGGACCTTCTTTGGAGCAGTTGTGCTGGATCATGAGGTCCTCGATGCCGTGGACAGCAGAATGGTAGGCCAGGTCCCCCCTGCAGGTGCGGGCGGCCCTGCGGGTGCAGTGGGCGTAGGAGCGCAGGGCACTGCAGATGGCACCGCCAGGGCCGCGCAGCCCCAGGGTGGCTGCCAGGTACTCGGAGTTGCAGCGCAGGATCTTGCACTGGCAGGCGGCTGGGAGACAGGAGGAGGAGCTTGGGGAGGGTCCCAGTGGAGTTGGGAGAGAGGTAGGCAAAGGGACAGCAACCTCCTCCTCCCAGCAGCTGGCACTGCAGCCATGGGGTCATGGAGCCTGGGTTGGGTGGGATTGGGCTAGGCTG